>CAEMYA010000120.1:1581058-1602622 GCA_903131615.1 Diplodus sargus
AGGGCAGTGCTGCTGCTGCTGCTGCTGCTCAGGCGAAGGGCTGAGAGTGTAAATCCACTCCGCTCACTGTACACTGTGACAACTTCCAGCCTCCATAATGAAGTTGGTTATATCAGGGATGGATAGTGTACATCACTGCTGCCTGGGTGGGAGAACCGCATCACACCAATACGTGGTCCCCCTCCTCACAGAGGAGCCACGCAGCGTTAGACGTCATCACCAACACCACCACCACCACCATCACCACCATCATCATGAACTTTGATTTTGTTTATCACATTTCATTTGTATTCACACTCAGCCATGTTGGGCACAAACCATGGCAGCTGCAGGGCTGCGCCTGCCTGTTGTTTGAAACAATCACTCATAATAATAATAATAATAATAATAATAATCATAATGATAATAATAATGATGATAATTATTAGTTCCATTGTAATCACAAGATCACATCTCTGCTCGAATTGCTTGCAACACACAATTCATGATTCAAAGGGAGAACTTAAGTTGATTCTTTTGCACAACGTTTATGTTTTATTTATGCTGCTTTTAAACTCCGTGTTTCTAAAAACTGAAAAAAAAAAAAAGGCCGCTCTCCTCCTCTTCCTGATGTTGGACTCCTGCAGAGCAGATGTTGATACATGAAGGATGTTAGTCGAGGAGATAAGCCCCTTTATTAAAGTGACATTTAGAAGAAAAGACAGGACAATCTGTGACAATAATGTAAATGCCATTTGAAAACAGTGCAAACAATGCCACGTCGCTCTATGAGACACAGGGACGCCGTCAAGAGGTACTGCGTGTGTTACCATCGCAACCGTCGTCCACAGCTGTCACAAAGCCCCTTCGCATCACCGGTGCAATAGTTCTGCTCTCTATAGTCATTAATATGGATTCATTGATCGCCCCAACTTTGATGACATAAGACACTTTGAATACATTTTGATAAATGGAATTAAAAAATACATATCAATACATAGATTTTTATTTTATTACGTGCTGTATCCTCTGTAGTGATTGAAATGTTGTGCTTGGGTTTATGAAGGTTTCCTGCGCTCTATAGATATTTTCTGTCCTCCTTCTTATCTGTCACATATTCCATCGAGCTGGATGCTACTGATTCCACAGTTGGTATTGTGAGTGTGGAGGAGAAAAGACTCTTTTTTTTCTTCTTTCTCTTCAGTGTAGCTCTCATTTGGCATTCATCGGTATGTGTTTGTGCATGTGTGTGCATACATATACTAAAATGTCATTGCCCTGTGTTGCATAATGATTGCACTATTTAGCTCCTGAGTGATCGTCGCCTGATCACGGTGTCAGGGAAAAAGACAAATTCAGGCCCTCGGATGTGATTCCATGCAGAGAAATAGAGCTTTGATAGATCTGCATGTAGTTGAAGTGAAATATATGAAGAGATTACTGTAACATAAATTACATTTATTGGTAGCAGTAGATTAGAATAGTGATTTGTTTTTGCTCATCCACTGTTTTCGTCACATTTGAATAGTCTCTTATCGCTTGTCTTCATTGTATTTTTGTAACTATCATCATTTATGACATGATTCAGACTCTGATTGAAAAGTTAAACAACTAAAAAGAGATTTAGATTAGATCCTCAGTTTTTAGTTGGTGAAATTAATTCTTCCTCAGGTCTGAAATGCAAAACTTTGTAACAAACTAAAATCCTCTTTTCATGAAATATAACAGAGTTCGTGAGAACTTTGACGTATATTGTATGTCAGTCAGGCGTTTCTTACCATTTGGAGTCCAAAACATGAACTTGAATAAATGTAAGTAGACAAGGTCGCCTCTCTGATCAGATTGGATAACATAACTGTGAAAATGACTAAATTGTAGAAGTTCATCGTCACCTTTATTCATTAACTTACAGCCAACTAATTCATTTTAGATAAGTACTGTCCAGGCAAATTAAATGGCTTATAAATGTAATGAATCCGGACCACACACAATTAACAATACATAATCAAACCCTAATGTGCCAATGATCTCTGATGAGGTTATTTTATAGTTAATCGCGTTATTAAGCAGAAAAAAGGATTACGGGGTATGGAAACACTGGAACAGCAGCCACAAAGGAACACATTCAGACTGACAAAATACGTTGATGGACAGAGGGATAAACACACAGACACTCACGCACACACACACACACACATTCACACACACACACACACACACACACACAAGCTCACACTCACACGCGTGCGCACACACACGCTCGTTATTCTCATCACTCCAAGTGTGGTGCGTTCGGTAGTCACTGCACTTATTCTGTCATTCTGATTCTCATTTCGTCCACATTGTGCTCTCTGTGTTTATTATTTCCTCCTCTTTTCTTTTCTTTTCTCTTTTTTTTCCATGCAACTATTTTTCCCCTTGGTAATCCATGAGGGAAAACATGGAATTAGTTTGTAACGCGTGATAATAATGCATGGCCATAATAACTTGACTCAAGAGGATTAGCAAATGTGCATTGTCTGAAGCAGCAGTCTCTTGGGTGATCAGCTGGTTGCCTCCCTAAACAGTGGCTGCCTCTGCCAATTAAAAATTCAGTCTAGTCTGCCTCTTCAAATGATTAATTCTGCCCACGCTGTCGATGGCCTGCCAATTATTGTCGCCCAATTGGTATTAATAGGTAGAGGATTTCCTGATGTGGAATTTATCATAGACTGCGAAAACTTCTCCCTTTGGCTCTAATTAGCCTGCGCTTATAGCGCATGCAGAACACACACATGCGCATTTATGCACATGCATATATGCAGAACTAAGGCTTTAATCTGTGGATGTTTCTTTTTCATGTGTGTCGACTGCTGTTTTTTTTTTTTTTTTTTTTCTTCTTCTGGTTTTCTTTTATTTATTTGATTTTGAAAAAAGTAGATGCACACATGAAGAAGCGCCCAAAGAAAAATAGGCCGAAGTCTCTGTTACCATTCGTGTTGAGTCGCTCCTCACCTGGACAGATTTTATCCCACGAGTTTGGCTGAGGTTGACTAATCTTCTCTTGTGCAGTCAAGTAACCTGCACTCTAACAAGAGAGAGAAAGAGAGCTGCTTTTTTTTTCTTCTTCTTCGTCTTCTTCTTCAGGTGTGATTCAGCACAGCAGACAGACAAAACAATCCTTACGCTGCCTGACTTCAATCTGCTGACCGGCTCAGCCCGGGTATCAATATTAAACTATTGTCGGGTATCATTGTGTTAATGCATTTATAAATGGACCAGAGATATTGCCCCAGACCTCAGCCAAGCAGAAGCGCATTAAATCACAGAATAATCTAATGAAATATTTATTCAAGTTTTTATTTTTTTTTCACGCTCTGAGCTAGTGTGATGGATAGCGTCCCTCTGTGGGTTGCCCTCCCAATAAAACAGAGAAGAGCAGGGAAACAGAGATGGATGGAACGTAGCGTGTGCATATTAATATGAGGCAACACTTTACCCACTTACATCATAAAGTGATACCTGAACGGCAGCAGCACTGATGAAACCCTGGTTTGTTGACGATGTTCTCTCCTCTTTGATTTAATGGAAGCGCGAGCTGCCTCTACACGTCTCCATATTGTGCGCGCCTTATGGAGAGTGTCAAAGATCACGGCACTGCTGTAGGACAGCGTCTCCCCTGAGGAAACAGATGGGATAAACTCACTTACAGACCATAAACAGAGCTGTGGAAGTGATGTAGATGGTACATACACAACACGCTGTGATAGTTTTACTAGTTTAAGTGTAGTGGTAGGCATGTGCAGAGGGGGGGGCGGGGGTCTGAGGGTGCCCGAACACCTGCCCCTTTGGCCCTGATGTTCAAAGTGCCCTTTGTGTGGAGTGTATTTTATTCTACACTATTTTTGTTGTTTTCTGGGTGAAGGTCTTTCCATGGCCCTCATCAAGAGGGGCAAGGTAGCAATTAACGTCATTTAGCGCTGACTAAATGACCTGGCAGTCAGCTGACATCACATTATGGCGGTGGTTCTGGTATATAGAATGACTAAGCTTGTATGAAATAGTTCTTTCGGGTGTTTTTGCTAGTTTGGACGACAGATTTATACTACTTGCACTGTAGCAGTGCTCTACATTTGAGAAAAATAGCCCCACAATTTATAAGTATCTCAAAGTATGCTAATGCTAAATCTAGCTCGCTGATTTGAACTGATTAAGCTACTAGCTTTTTGTTTCAAAAATGACTGAAGCATATAATGTATTATCAAAAACACTGTGTTTCTTTTAATCGACCGATCGCTGCTGCTCTTGCTCCATGTGCCATTTTAAAATTTTCAGCACCTGCGACGTCTCTGCATGGCTCTGGTTCATATAGGCCTTTTGCCCGTATGACAATTGTATGGCTGCTAATGAAATAAAATAACTTCATAAAGGTGTCGACTCCGTTTCGGCTGAGCATGTTAACACCGAGGCGCAGGAAAAAACAATTCTGTCTCCCTGCAGTTTTGTGCAGTGATTCGATTTAACAAATCAAGGATAAAATCTTCTGTCAGGGCTAGTGAGCGAAGGCCACCGAGCCAAGCTAATGCAGTAACAACACTCGCCTCGCAATCTTTAAACGTCTGTAAATATTGTAATAAGCAACAGGGCTTTCCTCATAAAAGATGCAGCAGCTCAACTGGTACTGACAGGCGCTATGGGCCTTGACTTCAGGATGAGGAGCTTTGCCTCCCTCTCTCTTCCCCTCTTATTCTGTTGGTTTTCCAAGGAGATTGCCAATCTCGGATGCCGACAAGGCCGCGCTGCTCTGCTGGAGGTCAGTGTCCGCACACCAAACTCACCTGGCTTTTATTCGGTCCCCGCTTCCTTTCCCCTTAATCCCTGCCCGAGAGAGCCTTTCAGATGGATTGATTTCCTGCTCGAATGCAACATTCATTACGGCTTGCAGTATATTATGCTTTCACTATGTTGGAAGTGCAGTTATTCCATGACCTTTCAGGAATATGTTTGCTCTTAATGGGTGCCTGGAGCAGGAGACGAATATGGGAAGATGTACTGCGAGGTCCGAGGGAAAACACGGACCAATTTCATCACCGAGACACTCGTTTATGAAGCCGCACACTCCGCGTGTATTTCATTAGACTGGACTAAATGGAGTTTTGCGGTGTTCGTTGCAGGTTGTGCAGGAGTGTCTTGTTGGGAGGCATGATTGTAATAGCATGTTAGGAGCGTTAAAGCAATTTTAAAAGGTTCTTTCATCAGTGGGCTACCTGGAGGGAAACCCATTTGTTATTCTGTCGCGCCGTTTGCTGCTTGAAGTCTGTTTATTCAAATATCTTGATGTTATCTTTGTATTATTGTTGCTGTGATATAATAATGCCATTAATATAACTCTGAAACATGACAAAAAATATATCTACGAAAAAGGAAAGAAAGAAGCTCTCTATTTTGGATTAATTCTGGAAATGTGATTTAGCATTCATTGCATTTATCGGGACACTTTTGGGGCTGTTTCGAGATGTCGGCCTCAAATACTCTCTGCTGTGTTTTAGCTCCAATTTCTCTTTCAGAGTCAGTCGAAGTGTGCCACTTTCCTGTGCATGCACAAAGGTCACACAGCTATTTCCTTAGTCTAAATAGAGGGATAGGAGCCTATCTATTTTGTATGTGTAGCTTAGCAGAGAGTGCCATTGCCTACAGAGCAGAGTGTGCTCTTACGAGGCGGGGTGGTGGTTGTAAAGGCACAGAGAAGAGAAAAAAAGGAAGGGAGCGACGGAGGGAGGGAGGGAGGGAGGAGGGGGTTGGTGGTTTCTGTTAGAATAGCATGAGCTCTTTAATGTTGTGTTTGAGCCTGGCTGGGCACAGACTCATTTTAGAAGCAAAATGAAATAACAAGGGAGAGGGGAGAGAGGAGATTTTAATGCAATGTTTTGTGATAATCCCTCTCCATTTTGGAATGGTTCAGGAGAACTCATGCGATAAAGCCTTGTACAAGCCTGGAAAATAATAACTTATTTGTCTTGCCTTATAGTACTGTGCCCTTGGAGGGCTCGCTAACCCCCATGTTTTGGCCAAAAAAACAATCACAGATTAGTCAAGCTGTCACATCTCTGTGATTGCCAAATGGTTGAGCCCTTGATGCTTGTGTGAATGAACAATGCGCGAATGTCGTACATGTATCAGCCCGAGAGTGCGCGCGAACGCGAGATATGACTTAGCGCCCGTCACTCCGTCGTATAGGACAGGGAGGGAGGGTGACGCAGGGGTGGCCCGCGAGGCAAATGACAGACGGACACACGGGCGCAAACAGTAGATGTATGGACAGATGGATAAGTGGAGGGGAGAAGAGAAGATGAAGCGTTTGTCAGAGATGCAGAAACAAATAGTTGCTTTTATCCCAAGGCCGTGCGGGAGAAGAGTGATGGCTCTGCTTGGGACACGGAGGATCCCCCTCCGACAGGTTGGGAGCTCTTTTGGACACCAGGGGGGGGCGGGATTGATGGAGGGTGGACGATGAGGAGGAGAAGGAGGAGAAGGAGGAGGAGGAGAGGAGGCTCAAGTTCGACAGATGCCCCAAATAATCACGGAAAGCTGTAAACACAAGAAAATCCCTCTGGCAAAACGAGTGATACTAATAATATTCCTTCCTAATATACTTCTTTCACAATGTAATATTCCAATATTACTGCTGCTACTGCTGCTGGTGCACATACTATGACTTCTGCTACTGGTCTCAGAGGTGATTTACTATTTTTATGGATGTTATCATTCCTAAATTACCGATGAAAACAACAATGAAATGCTTATATTAGCTGTAACAACAGACTAGAGATGCTAAAAAAAAAGGAGTTTTTTTTTTTTTACAGCTTGAATAATCCTCCACATTATCTCCCTAAATGGTGATTATGACAACGGTAAACAAGACTATCAGCGTCGAGACCAAGATTTTAACCAGTCCCCAACTTGCGATGGAGACACGTTTTCGGATCGGAAGAAATGTCTACGAACGCTCAGGTCCGTGAGGGATGTGTGAAGATACATGCTGCTCAGCACGGTTATAAATAGAAATTCTGTGGTATTTCCGAAAATAGGTTAAGCTGCCATTGCTGCACTGCTGGCATGACATCACTGATTGCCTGCCAGCCTCCCCCAAAAGACTGCTTCCATACTGTGCTCGAAAAGGAGGGGAGAGTATGGGGGGGGGCAGGGAAGGAGCATCTGTGGGCGAATGCAGGGCCATGTACCCCCCCCACACACACACTCGTTTCCAGCCCCCCCCTCCACACACACACCCCTGTCCCCTCCATCACGCGGCCATCCCTCCCCTCACTCCTTCCATCTATCTTCCCCGCTGAAGCGCCGACGCTGTAGCTAACAGTCTCCGTGCTTTATTGCCAGAGACACAAACTGGTCAAGGAGCTTTGTACTGGAGATGTATCGCATCCACAGTTATTTATTTATTTTTCTTCTCCAAGATACAAGCAAATTGTGTGCCAAAATAGTGCAGGAGACACGGGACGAGGGGTGGAATTCGTGTTTTTCCTTTTTTGATGATCAAATGTTAATGTGGTCGCATGAGCGGAGCGTGTGGACTTTATGTGAGATCCAACATGGCAGCCGTTCTGTGGTTCACTACTCAACGGTAGATCTGGCTTAATTAAAAAAGACTACTCAAATTAATTAATGGCTGATGGGTTCTCATATCTGTTTCATCTGCTCTTTTGGTTCACGTCAGACTTCTGTCCTTGCCATCCCTCTGATCTATCTATCTATCTATCTATCTATCTATCTATCTATCTATCTATCTATAGACCTACCTTCCTACCTTTTTACTACTACCTACTATTTTTTCCTTATTTGGTCATTAAGACAGTATTTTGGGAATCCACTGGGCTCAATGCGGTTACCAGGAAATATACGTCAATACAATTAACACGCTGTTGCCTGCTTGTTAGTCAGACCATTAGTGTTAATTATTACCCTTCTGCAGCTCAGTGGTGACAAGAGATAAATAAATAAATAAAAAAGAAAGAAAGAAAGCTGGGACAAGGACACAAAGTCGTATTTTTATTCTTTTTTTTTTCTTTTCTTGCCTTGCATAGCATAATTGAAAATATGTGTTTGGAATACAGCATGCTCTGCTCCGTTTGGCGCATGCACCGAATAGAAAAGAAACAACCATAAGAAGCCTCTCATTACAAGTTTGTTTACGTGCAATTAAGGTTTGTCGCTCAAGGTGGGCTGTGTTCAGCGCGCGGTACAGACAGATTGGATTTTTTTTTTTTTTTCTTCTCGCACGTCTTTCCCCCTCATTCCTCTTTTAGTCACTCCATCCGAGCAACCTCTGGGCCCTTTGAAGCGCCGTCTTTAAAGGTATCTAAAATCAAAGTGACTGAAAACCTGATCCGTCTCTCCGTCTGCAGTCAGTTTGCAGCTGCCAGTCATCTTGTGATTGTGGCTTTGCTGTGATCAATTGATCTGTCTAGAAGGTTTAAATGCCTTTTCACCTTTGGAATGAGGACAAGCATTGTTGGGGAATATTGCATGAAACATGTCTATTAGGTCCGTTAAATGAAGACTTCGCATCGGTGGAAGTGTAGCGCGCCGTGTTGTGCCATACACAGCAGAAGGGGATGTGCCTGAGCCAAGTGGAAGTGATTTTATTACTTCCTTTTGCCTGGTTTGTTTTTCCAAGGGGTTGTACACGAAAAGGAGGAGATTCAGTTTTCTGACTTTGACTGGTGGGGAGGGGGGCTCGGAGAAACTTTTATTGATTTCCCTCTAAATCCCCTGGCCGGAGCAGCAGACGTGGCTGGGAGGAGAGAGGGAGGGAGGGAGGGAGGGAGGTGCGACAGGGCTGGAGAGACGGGACTTGGCAGGTAAACCCGTGTTGCCCTCCCAGAAGTAGCACGGCGGGAGGCAGTAAGTGTGAACCTACACATTATTTACAGCTCTGTGAAACTCCATCCATTAACAGTGACAATTAGCTTGCTCATCAGGGATGCAGGCCACTAGATGTATTTATAGATCGGGCCCTGGCTTTAATAGCAGAAGAGGGATGGAGTGCGCAGATAGTCTACAAAAGTCAAAGCGTACTTTAAAGGCTACTGTAGATGCCAAAGGGCTGTATCCTAAGTGTTATCCTGAGCCACATATTGAAAGATTTCTGGCTGACTTGGGGAATGGGGCGGCCAGTCGCAATCTATCACGTCACCTCTGGGAAAGTGCACCTTCTGCCAAGCGGAATTATCTCAGCAACTTTATCAGGAACCGGTTGGAACTGTATCACCGTTTCCAGCCTTTCCAACGGCGCTATACGCCTACAGTATAGAGCCGTAAGTACATATGTCAGCTCTGGAGAGAAATCCTCTACAGTTGGATTATATATGAAGAACCACTTCTGCCCTGAGAGAACTGTTTAACCTCAGAGCCACACAATTGTGCGAGAGCGAGGGTGTTGAAGTCTCTCTCTTCATTGTTAGAGCGGCTTTCTTTTGCGGAGCCTTTCATGAAGAATTCATTGCATTCGTCACACTCATTAGGCAAGGCATGCCACAACATAACACGTGCATGTAAACGTTGTGTAACATTCACACCTGCACGCGGCCGTCCGGCCCCCTCGGGATTCGCCGCCTATGGATCTGTTTGACTGCTGCTTGGAGACTAGTGTAGTCTGAATGAGCAGGGTAGCAACAAATCAATGGCTGAGGTCTCCTGCTCAGGGGTCAGAGAGGATACTAGGGAGGGACTATTTCTTGCCCTCATGATGGACACCGATGCTCCTCTGCGCTCCGAGACGTTCATCCCCCCCCGCCCACGGCCATTGCTCAAGGTGAGGGGATGATGGGAGGAGTAGTGAAAGGAGAAATGAAGGAGGATTTGGAGTTTGGATGTAGCGGAGATGAAGGGATGGAGTGATTGATGAAGGAGTGATGGAAGAGTGTAGTCGGCTTCGGGATCATGAGATGGTGACTGAGCACAGTCGCTGGCTGCCTTTAAGGTGGCTGTCTGACTTAATTAAGGTTTACAGGTTACGCTAGGCTACTGCTTATATTACAGTGCTCATTACAAGCCCATTAGGCCCGGGCAGAGAAAATATTGTTGTCAGAAGAATGAGTGAGAGCGTTTTGGAGAGTCCCTCACAACTCCATGCTCTGGCTCTTCTTTATTATACCTCTCTGTCTGTCCTCCCTCAGCCTGCCCTCATTCCCCCCCCAGAACATTGCTGTGATTGTTGCAGTGTGTGAACAGATCGAGGATCTTTCTTTTTCCAAAGGTGAGGGAGTGATTATATGAGTTAAAAGCTTCTCCGAGACCAGACTGATTACCCCCCTCACGGTCAATCTGCGCCACCGAGCCTCCTTGCCTCCCCAACTGCCGATGATTCAGGTCATAATCACATTGTATCAGTGCTGATGATGTGTGTTTCAGCTTCCGACCCCCTCTCAAAGGCTATCAGTCCCCCCTCGGAGCCCCACATGGCAGTAAATGAAGTAAGCAAGTAATCTACCCACAGTGATAGCATTTTTCGAAGAGTGCAAATGATGTGTGAGGGTGCAGGCGAGGCTGGTGCCAGCACTGGCTCGTTTTTCTGCTACCTTCACACTTTCTGGCCATGGAAAAGCCACACTGAGAGCAAGTTCACACTTTTTCATAACACTGGGGCAGTTTGGCTCCTCTGGGGCGAGGAGATGGAGAAAAGGGAGCGAAGTGGGTATGAAAGGCGGAGTGGAAAGAGAGGTTGTGGTTTAAGCTAGTCTACAAGGAATTGCATTCATATTTGACGATTCTGCAGCCCGATGTAGAAGTAGGACGTTGACTGAGCTCCTGCAGTTGACACCACAGATTGCTGCCTGTTGCTACGGTCACAGGCTCTATATATTTTTGATTTCTTTATGGTCCTGCTAGCATGTATAGCTGAATAACTTTAGGGGCTAAGGTTGTTGGATAAAACGTTGCTGGATTGCTGCCATTAAGCATAACATACAGGTCTATGGATATTAGCAATGCCAGCAAACAAATGACAGGGCCATTGTTTAAAGTCAGAGGCCCATGGAGCTCGTGGTGCTTTCAATTTAATGATCATTTTATTAAATGAATGACTTTCACATTTCAAAGGTTACTGTCTTTGAGAAACAGCACTTTGTTAAGGGAATAGTGCTATGAGCTGGCAAATGAAAGCGACACAGTAAAGTTACTGATCAATACACTAGGCTGCATTTATTTCCCTTAAGGGGGATGGAAAGTTAATGGACTAATTTAATAATGTATTCAGCATTGGGACCGCCATTGTCGTTTATGAATGCGAGTGCGTTGCTCCCTTCAGTGCGGTGCTAGGTGGCAACATCGCAGCAGACGGTGGTGAAGTTGCTTTGCCAGCTAGCTGTGATAGCTACAGAATAAAACAGTGTCACTGGTTAAAAAGAGCTTGAAAAGGCAAAAATATATCAATATGTTACTTTACATAATACGTACTTTGTTGGTAGTATAAAGCTGTTTGCTGAAGAGGATCTGTTCACCAAAATATGTGTAGTGAAGGCTTGTTGAAGCTCGCTATTGACATGACTGACGTTGTGAGCATGAAATGATAAAAGTGACATAAGCTTATTTATTAGAGGGCTGGTAAAGTGAGGTTTTGCTGCTGGCGACCAGTGCAGTTAACTAACTGTTTGGGAGTCGAGTTACTCATAATAATTTACTCATCTGACCTTATGAGTGAGTGAGTGAGTGTATCTTTGAGTTGAAAGATAACTTAGTAGATTGTAGTCTTTCCCGTGATACTAAATTATGTTAACGGTTATTGCATTGATTGGTGAATTGATTTTGTGCCTACAGTATATTCCTTATAGTGGCATAAGATAATTTATGAATGACAGTGAGTTCTTGCTTTAATTCATGCAAGACGCCTCGTTGAGTTTGACTGATGCTGTTGATGTATTGAGCTGCACGGTCAGATTTATTATTCATTTTTTGAAATAACACATGGCTAATGTTTGGACTAACCATGTGGTGGTTAATTCAATTTAGCTCCTCCAGTCTTCTTGTTTCATACAGATTCACAGACTGGATGATTTGTAGAATTGAAGGATGATAAAAGAATTGATTCACTCTGAGGATTAAATATCAAGACTGTAGATTAGCGTTGTCTAACCCATGTAATCGGTGCAGTGTGTTCATCCGTGTGTCTGTGTGTACATGTTTGTGACTTTATACACGTAGGTTTGCAAAGGTCAAGTGTTTACATGTATCTGGGTCAACAAAAGCTGTGTCCCATTTCGATACTTCATTGCAATTTGAAGCAGGTTTTGACAGAATGTGGCATTATGGACATGCACATTGTTGTCCCATAATGCACTGCACAGAGGGAGCTCGAGGAGCTGCTCTCAGCTGCATTGAAATGTATTTGCAAGTAAAGTCTTGTGTTTATACAAGTTTAGGGTCATTTCCTGTTATTGACTTGTTGTGTGCTGAAAACAAAATGACTTGTACTTAGAGATTTGGGAAACAGTCGGCGTGTTAATTGAATAAGTATGCTTTACGTAAGTGCTTGGACATTGTAAGAAAGTACCAGAATCAGATGTGTTTGTGTAGACATAGATGTTCTCACCAGGACCGTTAACCTTAACAATACAATTAGCATCCTGCTGAGCTGCCACGACAGACACATACATTATTGGGAAAGGAGAGCCTGAGCCTCGGTGAATGACTATGGCTGCAGTCGCCACAGCAATACAGTATCTCCCACCGCTCTCTCTCTCTCTCTCGTTCTCTATCTGTCTCTGTCGCCCACTTGCTCTCTCTCTCTTCCATGTAAGACTCTTTAATTACATGCCAATTCAACACAGTGGAGATGGAGAGACTCAGCCCCATTTCCCAGTGCACACACAAGCGCGCACACACTTAAAAAATATAGCATTAAGAAATAGGAGACGAGAGGAGCCGAGTTGGCACTGAAGGAGCGAAAGAAGTCGGGGGACAAGGAGAGGGAGAGAGAGAGAGAGAGAGAGAGAGGAGGGAAAGGGAGCAGGGGAGGAGAGGAGAAATGTTTTTTTCTCTTTGGAGCTGAAATCAATGTGCGAGATAAGGCTGTTTTAGGTTTCTATCAGATGATGCAGAGGATCATCTCCTCACAACGGGAAGGCTTCCCCCATTGCTGTGTCAGCAGGCTCCGATTACAGTGGCTTTTTGTTGTGTTTCAAACAATTTCATCATGCCCCCCCACACACACACACACACTTTCGCACTTGGTATGCAATGCAGCACTGGCAATTTGTACGTGTTTGGATTCCAATTATGAAGTTGTTAAAGCTCTTTCGCCTGTGGCCTGCAAATTCTTATTAAGCCATACATTAAAGAGCACAGAATCACATTTAAATGGAGTTCATGTTTCTCTTTTGTTTGCCAGCGTCGTGGCTGTTATTAATTTATTCTCAATGCCCTGTGCATTACACATTAACAAATAAATCGCCTTTGTGATTGTAATGCAAAAGACTTGTTTCTTATTCAGAGATGGGGCCGGCATTTGTCAAGTAAACCAACAACAACAAGCCCAGAGAGAGCAGAAGAGAGAGAAAAACAAGCACCAAAATGGAGCCATTCCCTCCGATTAGCCTCAGCCATTTGTGAAGCAAACAAACAAACAAACCAAAAAACAACAATGACATCTCTGCAGTCTTTTTTTTTTTTACAAGCTGACACAGAAGAGAGAAAGAGGATTTAGACAGCAGTGTGAGTGATTGAGTGATTTGCCTGGTGGCCATCGGAAATCATTAGGTTAGGGGGGCTGGGACAAGGGAGGCTGTGGGGAGGGCTGCACCGTGACACCAGTGCTACAGTCGGCCACCTCAGAGGTCGCGACCCTGGACCGACTCCATCACTATCTGTCTTTCTCGCGCTGAAAAGCGTGGCGCCGTGCCGAGTAACTGTCCCGAACAAAGGGAGGAGCGGCGTGAAATACAGAGGAGCGAACTGGATTTGATTTGGCTGAGAGTGATCAAACGCTGGCTGTGTATGAAAATGTGCAAAGTCGCACACGTGCAGACACTTCAGGCTTAGAGTAGGTTACAAGTCAATCAATGAATCAATGACTGACATGGCCTTTTTTAACCCCGCCGTTTGATGCAGTCCTGCAGAGGTTACAGTGGAGACACAGCCAAAGTGCAAGGGTCATTGAAACAGCTGGCAAAAAGAAAGTACACACACGCAGGCAAACGACAAAAATGGATGGCGGGTGAACGCCAATCTCATATGCAAGAAGAAAAACAGATTGGAATATCGTCCGTGTAAAGACGCTTAATACACCGCCACCCACTGAATACATTTGCCTGTTGAAATGAGATCCAAAATGCAGTGGCTGCTAATAAACCGTCTTCAGAGTGGCAGAAATATGATGCACGGTAACCCATATGAACCTCATTAATAGAACACAAGCAAATCTATTTATTCAGACAGTCAGGGGGAAAATGATTGCCTCAATACTCCATCTGGTTTCGCGCCATCTCTCCTTCTCCCTGCCTTCTTTCTTCTCCCCTTTATGTATTCAGTGATTTTGACAGATGTTGTGTGTACGTGCGCGCTTAACATTCGTGCTCGGCGGCTGTTTGTGTGCGTGTGTGTGTGTGTGTGTGTGTGCACGCATGGCAGAACACGCGGAGTCTTGCCGTTTCACCCCGGAGAGGTTTAACACTACCTCCCATCCTCCCCTCTTCTCCACCAGTATTTTTCGCCTCCTTCCTCCATCCCTGCGCTGATCTCCTGCCTTCTTCTCCGCTCTCCAACCACCCCATACTCTCCTGCCGTCCCGTTTTCTTTTGTCTCCGCCGCTGTCACAACTATTCAGGGTGGGGGACGCTGGTCGGGCTGCTAGGAGCTCTTGACAGGACACGGCGCTGGGGATGAGGGAGGCTGGATGGGCCTGGTGACTCATCCAAAGCGTCCTCTGCTCACATTCTACTTTTTTTTGTTGTCGTGGTTTTGGTTTTTTTTTGTATCGCAAGGTTTCCTGCTGTCATTAACTTGCTCATGTTATTCTCAGACATTTTCACTAACCCTTGAGACCCTCTTGACAGATGTGGCTTCTTCATTTTATTAATAAGCTTCAGTGTCTGGACCTAAGCAATCATTATACCAAAACAGGACAAGCATCTTGCTTTTTCCAAATTGTTCTTCCAAATTGGGTTAGGGTTAGGGTTAGGGTTAATTCATTTTCATCTGTGACCTCGTATTCTTAGTTGCCATTTCTTTTAGTCCTTTTTTAATCTGATGTCAGGGTACGTTTGATTCTAATGAAGTTTCTATGTCGTCTTCCTCCGTTACAGGTTGTGCGTTCCTCACCTACTGCGCCAGAGAGTCGGCCATCAAAGCCCAGAACGCCCTCCATGAACAGAAAACACTGCCAGGGGTAAGTCTCTCTCACTCTGTCGCTCTCTTTCTCTCTCTCTCTCCGTCTCTATCAGTCTGTCTGTCTCTTCCCTCCTCTTCCCAGTCTCTCCCCTTTTCCTCTCGATGGCGGTCGGCCGTGCCATCTGCACCCGGCTGCACACCAGCCGGCATCCTCCTTGTATAGTCCCAGAGATGAAAAACACTTTGGAAAGCAATTCAATCAATAGCTCAGCCTTTTGAAGGCCTGGTTTCAACTTTTCCATGTGTCTGTTCCCCGGGGGATATTGCCAGCATTGATCAGACCCACTCTGCCTCGCACTTTTTGAAGCGATAGCAAAGGGTGACAGTTTTTGAGGGGGCGAAAGCTCTGCATTCCTGCAAAGGTGCTACCGGCAGATGAAATGTCAAACATGGCTTGGATTAATGATATTGAAATAATTCATTTGATGAAGAGGGAAAAAAAATATATATTCTAGTACATTTTGATTCGTGCCCATGGTGTTAGCGCATTCTGAATTATATATGCATTTGTGTTTGTGAGACGCACAGATGTGATTTTCCTGTATCCGTGTGGGATTCTGACAAGTGTTAAAAGATTGTCAGATAGAGACAGAAGGATGGAAGGGAGGGTAGAAATTGCTCCCCACAGAGGCAGCGTGGCTTAACATGCTCGGATCAAGAACGAACCAGACGGAAAACATCAGTAGAGACCCACTCCCGCCCCCGCCACCCCCGGCACCCCCTCTGATAGAAGACAAAGAGCCTGAGAAGCTTCAGCCAAAAGGCACGTTTCAGTTAAACATGCAAATACGACTACCGCAAACTACAGACATTTTGTTTCCGTTGGCTTTCTGGAAAAACAAGTTGTTTCGTTTTTTCCCTGCAAATTAGCCAAGCACGAGGGCTGGAGGGCGTTATCCTCCTCCTCCTTTTTTCTCTTCTGCTTTTGAATAATAAGATGGAAGACACAGAGTGGGAAAAAAATAATGCCAGAGGATGCGCTCATGAGAGGTCATAACTGTGTTCAGCAGTTTGTCCACAAAAAGACGATCCTCTGATTTCTTCGCCGTTTTCATCAGTGGTCCGGCTTTTTGCTGATAACGTCTCCCCCCCCACGCCATTTTGGCAGAACATCCGTAAAGTTCGACCTACCTGTGGGATTAAGTAGTTGATGCGTCTGAGTGTTTAAATGAGAGTACAGACTCTGACTCTCTCGCCTCCTCCCTCCCTCCTTTTTTCTTTGTTTGTTCTGGGAGGAGAGCGTGACTCCAAACCATCTGGGCTCTGAAAGGTTTAACAATCATCCGAATGGAGTGCTATAAACACCATTACTATAAACAACATCGCTTTATGTAAACGGAAAAAAAAGCAACCGAAAACCCAAAAAAATATTTGATGACTGTACAGCCGTGGTGCGCGGAGTATGCACAGATGAGCACACGCAGCCCCACATGTCGAGTTCCTCGCAGTGCTGAAAGCTCTTCCTGTCGAGTGCGCACACACTCGAGCCGCGCTGTATCGCTTGTGAGAGACAAAGCCCTTTTCGTGTACCTTTCAGTCCTGCCTTTTGGACCTCCCGCTGACTTCCCCTCTACCCCCCTCACCCGGTCCTGTCCACCCCACATCCTCCTGTCTCCCCCCCTCTCTCCCACCGCTCCTGTGCCGCTTGCTCTTCCTGAGACAGAGCGTGTCATAGAAATGTAACAGGCAGACATTGATGGGTGTCAGGCCTCACAGATGAGGCTGCTCTGCTGTTCCCTTCAACTTCGCTCGCGCGCACAGAAACACCAGTGGTCCACGGAAGCACAGTGCACGCTATAGAGCTGCGGCCATACGGGCACAACACAAGCTGCCGACGGCTACAGTAGCTTAGGACGACAGCAAAATCTGCGATAATACGAAAGGAAACATCATACAGGACTTTGTTTAATTACCATGCTGCATTCCGCTGTGTGCGTTCTGTATTTGTGCATTCGCCTGCCTCCCGTTGCCTCTCTGTCCTCCTCTCTTGAGCCTCCCCGCTCCTAAATCTTTTGCGATGTGACCCCTGTTGCTTTCACTGCTTGATGGTAAGTAGATATGCCAGTTGTTTGTTTGCAAAATGCTGCTTGATATGCAGTTTGCCAGGGGCTACGGTGTAATTAATGTAAACTAGGAATCCTCCAGAGATGGGTTATGAGTGATTAACGTGTGCAAGTAACCCCTGCATCGCCGCCTCGCTCACAGGGGGCTCCGACCGGTGTGGCTGCTCGTCCATATCCGTAATTTTTTTTTCTAAACACGTTTGAATCTTGACTTTACTTGTTGCAAATGGAGTAGAACCATGTATGAAAATTGCACCGCCTAACAAGCTACCCTGAGTCTCATGAAGGGCCCTTTGTGGACACCGAGCACAAACAAGCCCACTCGCAGACACACACACACACACACGCACGCACACACACACACGCACGCACGCACGCACGCACGCACGCACGCACGCACGCACACACACACACACACACACACACATGCTAGCAGCAAACATAGTGACACCAGCATGCAGATGGAGTGTTGGAATTTTTGGGCAAGACGTCAGCTGGGTTAACACTATGCGTCTGCTATAATGTCCTTTACTAAAGCACGGAACCCTTTGCACAGAAACGGCACTTTAAATACAAGTTACAACCCTTGAGATCTCAGTCCTGCTCGGCCACGGATCACCTCAGGTCACTGCTGGTGAGGGCAAGTGCGTTTTAAAAGAGTGGCTGCTTCGGCTGAAAGTAACCATTAATTGTCGATCATTCTTTTGGTTATTTTCTTGGTTAATACATTAGTACTTTGGTCTGTAAAATGTCAGGTGATGGTGAAAAACGTTGTTTAGTGCTTCTAAAGTGTCTTGTTTTGTCTGTATTAAGCTTACTGGTATAGAAGAGGAACAAAACCACCAATTATTCATTATTTAAGGAGCGGGAATCAGAGAATTTGACATCTAATTGCTAAATTGCCACAGCTTTAGTGACCTCCCTCTTCAGATATGCAAAAAGAAGACGAGCAACTCGTGTGTACGTCGTGACTGCGCACCCAAACAAGCAGAGAACGTAAGCCGAGACGATTCATGTTTCAGCGTTTCGGGAGCGCACAGTGAACTGTGCCATCAGACGCGGTATTACTGAACTCCTGATCGAAATGCTGTTTCTTTTGTCTTCGGCGTCTCTTCCAGTTTGTGCATGGATCAACTTCTTCGATTCGCCCGTGTGCATGTGTGTGTTCAGCAAATCCTCCGCGGGCAGGTGCACTCCTTCCAAAACGATGAAAACCACTTTATAAGAGAGGTGATTACAGAATGCTAGCACGTTGGGTTCGCAGAGTGGAAATAATGCTTTCTCTAAATTGTATCAAAAGTGTGGTTTGGTAAAGTAAGCATAAAAAAACTCTAAGGATTGATGATTATCGAGACACGGTTATCAAACGCTGTATGTCTGCAGACACTCAGACGCTGGCGTGGAGGCGCTGTGTGCCACACACACACACACACACAGACACACACACAAACACACACAACCCGGTGTCCTCTTATTATGAGAAAGAAGTGCTTGTGTTCTTGGATGTTATTATCCATGTCCCCCCTGTTACACATTAGCCGCTGAAAGGAACAGTATGGCCTAATGCAAGTGTACTGGACTGGAATATAGATTCCTGCGGTGAAGGGTGATGGGAACCTTGGGGACACGAGTGCCTGACATAAGTTTGGCCACCGACTAGGAGAGGCTCTGACAGTTTACCAGGTGTGTGTCGCTTGGCTCCGTTAGCCGCGTGTGTTTGTGCATGTGTGGTAAGCTGGCTTTGCATCGCGGCCAGCCCTATGTAGTTACAGATATCAGTGTTTAAAGGTGGGAAGAAAAACATGTGCACATGGCAGCTTGCCGTGATCACACACCGCCCACGACAGCGAGGCTTGAATACATTATTTGTGTCCTGTTTCGTGCTTGTTTGCCGCTGATGGAGATGCACTTTCTTTGTGTATTGCATAACCATACCAGTGCCTTTGTGTGTGTGTGTGTGCGAATCTGCTGGCGTGTGTTGATTTTAAAACGCAGGAATCGGTGTTTTTTTCTCTCTCACCGAATGAAATGTAAAAGCGTCCCCTTGTGACCTGGACAACCCGATGACCCTTCATGACATCGTTTCTTAAAAACAGGCTGTCGGTCGAGGCCCGGTGGCTGCTTCTATAGCTGTGTGTGCATCTGATTGCGCAGAGATTTACTCCACCCAGCTTCAGCATCATGACCAAACCCTGCGTCCTCTACACTATCCACTCTCTCCCGATCCCACTCGACCTCCTCCCCCTCTCTCCTCAAACTCTCTGTCCTCCCTCGCCGCCGCCCCTCAAATCCAGTAGATCCAAGAAATAATCTCAGCCACTGCAGCAGGTCCATTTGCTGTAGCAGAGAAAAAAAAAAACCATGCCACCCATGCTAGTGTTGTGTACAACAGTGAAGAGGCAACGATGGAAATGTGTTCGCTGCGTGCATCTACTCCTGGCATTAGTAGAGCTAGACCTGAGGGGGGGGTAAGAGGCTGGCAGTGATTCAGGAGGCAGGTTTATGGAAATAGCAGCCACATTTAAAAAACCCCAATGAGAGCGGGGAGAAGATTATGCTCCGGCACACACATGTGGGCTCCTGCAATGTCAACACTCTAAGTAGATCCCCTCCCTCTCAATTGCCTCCGTCTCCCTCCGTCTCCACTCCCGCCTCCCTCGCTCTCGCGCCGTGCCCTCTGCTGCGCAAGTACCTGCGCCGTCAGTCCGCCGCGTGCGTGCACGTGGGTCCCTTCATGTTTCCGTGTGCGTTTGCGTGGCAATTCATGTGTTTGCTTGTGCTGCTGGTTGAATTTGCCGGTGCTCATCTCGGCCATAATGGGACGAGTGAGAAGCGAGGCGCAGAGGCAGGGCTGTGTGTTGCGGAGAGCGGCCGACCTTGCGCTCTGGAAATGAGGCTGCCGTGCGATGGCGCCGTTCCTCGACACGCTGCACAACCGCCTCGCCTCCCGTTGGGTTTTTTTGCACGCACACGCATGCACACGCAAACCTAACATATACACCCGTAGTTTTGCGTGCATTCTATCCACCTGTTCATCAACTAGAGCAAAGCTGTGCCGGCTTAGCTGCCACAAAGGCTGAATAATTCAGCGCCACACTCTGTGAAGGCTGGCGGAGTACGAGCACGGTGTATTGTACGATTGTGTGTGTGTGTGTACTGTATGTGCCTGCGTTGAGTGGGCAGGGGGGGTGGGGGTGGGGGGGTTGGGGTGCGAGTGGAGCGGACCGGTCAGCATGAAGGCAATCGGTGCTGGCAGGATTGGAGGCCTTGTAGTCAGGGAGTGGGGACTCATTAGAATTTAGCCTTTGGATAACAGGAGTGTGTGTGTGTGTGTGTGTGTCCTTTGTGCGAGTGTGTGTGTTTTCAGGAAGAAGTTCATAGTGAAGGGGGGAAGTTGAAAAAGGCATGGTCAAGGTCTTTTCTTCTTTTAAACATCTTTTTCTGCTTTATGAATTATACACAGATATGTGGTGCGAATGTATCATTCGAGTTTAAAGTAAAATACCGCTACTGCGCAGCCTTTAGTTTTGTTTTTTTTAATCACACATGGACTTGTCTGTAAGCTCTCTGTGCTTCTGAAATTAGCAAACACATCCATAAGGACCTAGATGTCCGTTAAAACGTTCCAACACCACACATTTTGAGCGTTTGCTCTTCCAGAAACAAGCTGATCTCAGCGCTACAATAAGCTGAATGGCTGTAGCTGAACTCAGAGGCTACAGGGGTCTGCCTCTGATGTCTGTTTTGTAGATACCGGTATTCTAATGTTTTCTTTTTTGCCTGTGACCTGGCCTCTCTCTGAACTTATAAAAAAAAAGTCCAATCACGCTGATAAGTAGGAGGAGCAGGTGGTGTTATGAAAAAGTCTAGAGGACCGGGGTGTACGTGTTTATTACTGAGGTGCATACTTATTATAAGTCGCACTATGGCACTATGACACGGGGCAACATCACCACAGTGCCAGTAGCAGAATGTAAGCACAACAAAACTAGTTTTCTTCGAGTGTGTGTGTTTGTGTAAGTGTTTGTGTGTCTGCTGTAATGGCATATCGGTGTAATGTACGCACAGTAAAGAGCTGCTGCAGCAGAGTGCTCCTAAGGGAACTAAATCCCAACACCCTTACAACCTTACTCTCTCTCTCTCT
>CAEMYA010000120.1:1648426-1668731 GCA_903131615.1 Diplodus sargus
ATGCCTGTTAAAAAAAAAAAAAAAAAGACCTCATTTCCATTCTGGGGACTTTAAGCACTTAGGCTTGTTATGCCCAGGAGGGCAGTATGGTGCTGTATGGAGTGGAGGAAGCAAAATCAGTGTGTGAACCAAAGCACTGTGACTCACACTGCTTAGATTTGAACAGGGGCAGGGGCAGCGTGGCCCTCTGAGTTGATTCGGTTCTTTGTTACTGACTCGCAGGACGACTGTGTTGTTGGCTTCATCTGACCACAGAGCGGCCCCCCACTAACCCCCTCCTTCTCCAAAAAGGTAGCATTAATATGCACCAGCAGTATTTCCCATACCTCTTTAGCACCTAATCAGACTTTATTCAGATTTGCACAGCTGTAGTTCATGTATTATGCAGCATTAATTGCTACTTCAATAGTCATTAATAAAGAGTTGGCTGGCCTCTGAATAAGCGATGATGCAGAAGGATGATGAGGTGTGCGAGGGACCGAGGGCAGGGAACATAGCCTGTCATCTCCTACAATCTATGTCCTTCGAATGGTTATTTATTTCCTTATTGTGCACCATATTATGATGTCAACGAGGACGACGGTGTCAAACGTAATTATAGCAGTGGCAGCTTTGGGGAGCTGACTCTCGGTTGGAAAAGTTTTTCGAGGTGTGCAGGGGGCCCTGGGTGCCCTCTGCTGAAAATTCTATTGAAATATTTGTTTGCACGGCTCAGTGGCATTTAATCTCCTGTTGTTTATCAGTTTCCGCTTGATTTATTTCTTCACCTTCGTGTATTTATTGAATTTAATTACACCTCAAATCCCAATGCAAACCTGCTGCTGTTAAGGGCCGGGAGAGGCAGGGATGGAAGGAGGAAAGGGGAGGAGGCTGGGGAGTGGTGTCGGGTATAAACCATGACTCAGACAAATAGCCTACTCTTGCCAAAGACATACAGTATGTGCCCTCTTTTACTTAAGCCAGCTCACATATAGACAAACACACACACGCACGCACGCAAATTAGCAGTGGAGGTCAGTAAATCAGCCCGAGAGTGGTCCGGCAAGACACACATCGTCTAAAAAACTGGTAAATGATCTGCAGTCCGTCGGCGGCCGAACCGACCACATAAAATATCGGCCAGTTAATTAGGCAGTAATTGTGCAATGTGCTCTCCTTTTTATGTGCCATGCATTGGGCCATAAAGAGGCCGGAGTGGAGGATGGCCGGGAGAGCGGGACACCGAGGTGTGTGCTGTAGCATCAGCCCATTCCAAGTCTGCGGTATGGCCAGAGGTCACATATATTTCTTTTTTTTGAGGTGGAGTGTTAGAGGCCCAACCCCCTGCTGTATTTCTGTGAAAGGGCTAATGAAAGAGGCAGTCACCTTAACTGGGTGCCTTTCACTCTCACTGTTTATTACCATAATAAAAGAAGTCATAGTTCAAGATATGACATGTAATGTTTCCGCTTTGAAATGTCTGAAAATGACCAGACCTTTGATATATATTTGGTTGAGTTCCGTACCTTTATCTCAAATGTCTCCAACAGCGTTCAAACTCAGAATAATCTGTAATAGCAGGGCGACAATGGTGACGAAACATGACATAATCCTTTAATACGTGACCTCATCTTTTGACCTGATTCCAGCCTGAAATACATCAAAGAGAGACAGTTTCGTCATGTTGGTTATTTAACAGTGAACTCCCATGATTCCAAACTACTTCATGACATCATCCAACCGTTTTGTTTTCATTGCTCTGACTGAGAGGCACAACGCACACATTGTGCGTGGAGCCACGTTACATTGCACAACGGCTTTCGTTTAGAATATCAAATTTACATTCAGTGGTAGGTATTCTAAAATCAAGGTTCCTCCGTCCAACTCAGTCGTGAGCGGAGGACCTTTCCGACTCGATTTGAAAGAGTTGGACTTTTATTTTCTTGAAAGAACCGAAAGGACCCCCAGAGACACCGGCGTAGAGACGGAGCCGGAGATTGAGGTATCGTGTCGAGCAGGTCGTGTTCACCTCTAAACCTTCACTCGGCTTGACTTTGTGCTTGTAG
The DNA here is from genome assembly GCA_903131615.1 of Diplodus sargus. Taxonomy (NCBI): domain Eukaryota; kingdom Metazoa; phylum Chordata; class Actinopteri; order Spariformes; family Sparidae; genus Diplodus; species Diplodus sargus. Next base: position 1,650,472 of record CAEMYA010000120.1, read on the forward strand.
AAGCACAAAAACTTCCAGACAAGATTCTTTGTACATATTTGCTGAATACAGCAGAGAGCGAGCCTGAGATGATACAGCAGAGAGCGCAGAGCGGGGCTGCTGCTGGATTAATTGTGCTCTCTCCACTAGTGATTGAATGAGTGTGGACAAGGTCATCGGGTTCACGTGTTAGAGGAGAGAGGGACATGCTTTATACTCTCCATCTCAGAAATTTTAACCGTGTGTGTGTGTGTGTGTGTGTGTGTGTGTGTGTAGATAAACTGAAGTTCCTATAACATCTCACTCTGTGTATTTATTTGTGAGTCTCCATGCACTCATGTATCTTGAGATCAGTTTATGTGTTGTGTCTGTGTGTGTGTGTGTGTGTGTGTGTGTGTGTGTGTGTGTGTGTGTGTGTGTGTGTGTGTGTGTGTGTGCTCAGAGCCACAGGGCTGTTTGTGTGTGTGTGTGTGTGAGTCAGTGCTGTGTGCTGCCGTGCTGCAGGGCCAGCGGCACACAGCAGCAAGACAGAGATGTGACAGTGATGGCTCCTTAGCCGCGGGCCACAGCTGGGAGGCCTGAGACACACCCACACCACTGACCTTCACTGTCACCACTGCTGCAAACACACACACACACACACACACACACATGCACGCACGCACGCACGCACGCACACATATACACACACACACACACACACACACACACACACACACACACACACAAACACACACACATATTCTCCACCTACACACTGCTCCTCTGTTCTCCCCTCCTCTCAGTGAGTCAGAGCTTATCAGGCAGAGCACAATGATTCACCACCAGTGTGAGTAAGCTGCTTTCTGCATTCAGCTCTGTCTGCCTCTCAGCTCCATATAGTTCATTATCATCCACACAGACCCCCGACCCGACTGTTTCATCACACACCCACACCCGCCATAGTGTGACTTGTCACCCCCGCCTCAGTAAGCCTGTGCTGTGGTCATCCTGCTTTTGAGTGAAGACTTCTATTTTCTGTGTCATTCCTCTTCTTGCATGTTAGACTTTACACACGACACTTGCAGCATCACCCCCCAGATGATTACCAAGAACAAGGTTTCCAACTGGTGGATGCTGCATTCGGGTCTACACAAGGTTATAATGGCACTCCTCGGCCTCCTGGTTTTTCTCTATAAATATGTATGCCCGGGGTGGAGAGCCTACAGATCGGCACATTCTGTGCCTGGCTCCTCTGTCAAATCACTTGTCAGACTGAAGCATGATGTGCATAAGTATGCATCGGGCAGATGGGAAAAAATTATAAATTTAACTTGGACCGCCGCAGCCTTGCACTCCTGAACCCCCCACGCTTTGAAATTTCAAGTCCTGCACTTCCTGTCTCCTTCCTCTCTCGACCTTTTTATCATTATTGTTGATAATGGCACACATCGTGTATTCCATCATGTATCTCCATGTACAGTATATGCCTCATTTGCACTGTGTGAACCAATGCGGCTGGAACGCAGGCCCGGTGGTACTGTAATTCACACTGCGAAGCCTTAATATGATCTCAGCGTATGTAAAATTCGGCGTATGCAGATTTACATTCAGAACCAGTCAGTATACTTAATGCTGTATTAAACCACATTTCACTCAATAGTTCAGCCTAAGCTTTTTCTGGGCGCATTCCATAATCCACTTCAAAATCCTGCGCCCTCATATGCCTTCATGCCTGCTGTAGTGTATGTGGGAATTCTAGCACATAATGCGGAAACGTTGTGTTAGCCCATCCTCCCGCAGCAGCAGAATCCCCTTGTTGCTTTACTGTCAGACTCTGCTGTTGGTATGTTGTGGTGGTGTCACAGCACACTTAGAAATATGCTAACAAGTGTTGCTTTTTTTATGGTTAGTTAGTCTATTACGCACTGCAGGGAAATATCTTTGATGGTGCACAGAAGAACAGAGGAGGATTGGCGATAATAGGGCACAGGAGAGGGGAACAGGTTTTAATGGGGCAGAAAGAAAGGAGGTATGTTTGTGTATTTTAACCACAACTGTGACGCCTGCGCTTTCCTTGATCCGCCGTGACGAAATTAAAGACAGAAATATGGAGACGGTGTTTTTTTTTTTCCCTCCGCTCTTTTTAATGTGCACATGCGATCGCAGACTCTTTGTGTGCATTCACAAGGGACATCTGCTCGTCCTTACATGTTGTTTTTTCTTAAACAAGCAAAGACGGTGTGAAATAAGTGCACTTTCTCTCCAATGTGAAAACAACTTGCGCCCGGGATATTCTTGAATCAATGGTAATTTTGATTGCGCTGACCGTCCTTTTTGCCTGCTATTGCTAATTATCTCAAGTGGATCCTTCAAACGTGCGGTGAAAATAGAAATTAATCACCTAGGTTTTGTGAATGGTTTTTTTTTTTCTGTCTTTTCTGCGGAAAGTAAGCTGTAAAGAATTACTTGAGGTAAATACATTGGCAGTATATCTTCTAAAGCACCGGGAAAGGCTTTTTCAGCCTAGTATATTTCATATTTAGGAAAAAGCAGTGCTCCATCACTTTGCCGGTGTGTACGTGTGTGTGTGCTTATAACTTCGCATGCCATAAAAAAGACACATTCAGTTGAGTAAAGGGGACATACGGCCATTGTACTGCTGAGCAAGGCAACTGTCAGCCACGTTTAAGCCGCGCGTTATGTACTGCATTAGCTTATACATGCCGGTTGCGCTTGTGTGTATCTGCGTGCGTGTCTACGTATGTTGGCACGTACTGCATGCACACACAGCACATGCAACTGTCAGCACACCACAGCACTGTATATCAGGTCCATGCAGCACCATTAGATCTTTCTATGACATCTGATTTACACGAGCTGTCAGGGGGCCCGGTGGGACCCTCTTCACTTCCTGGAATAACCTACACCTCCTCGGCAAAAAAAAAAAAGCACTGAAACAAAGACTTCGGGGTGGAAATGCATTGTGTGTGTGTGTGTGTGTGTGTTTGCATGGCGGAGGCAGAGCCTGGGGCAGAGACTTCCTGCTACGCTCTTGATTTACACACACACCAAGTCGATGCTGAGGGAAGGAATTAGATAATTAGCTACTGAAAATATCCGTGTGTGTGCGCAAGATGGAGAGCCATGTAGTGTTTATTTATGTGCATGTGTGCAGTCGGAGAGGGGGGACAAGACTCAAGATTGAGTGCATGTGCAACGTTTGTCAGTCCTCACTTTAGCGGTAGCAGTGAGCTGAAAAGGTGAGCCCTCTGCCTTACTCCAGTTTTTTTTCACTCTGGTGGATTAGGGGCATGCTGTGTTTGGCGTAAAGCTTCAGCCATTCACAGAGCGCGCCGAGCGGCGAGGGTGGGGGTGAGCTTTTTTTGTTTGTGTATCCTTGCTGTAAGGATAATGATGTGATGAATGGAGAGAGGGAGAGAGTGGGAGAAAGAGAGAGAGAGAGAGACAGAGATTTCAAGGCTAATGCCTGGGGGGATGTCAGACAAACCTGTGTATGTGTAATAACCACGGAGGTTAAAATGCTACACCGGCACTAGAGATGGCTGCCAAATATTTTGACATCCACTCTGCCTCCTCCGCACAGCTGCTGAGGTTGAGGAAGAGAGGGATGATTTACAGCGGAGAGAGAGAGAAATTGATTAATGTGAGTGAGAGGAGGGACAGACTCGAATGTGAACGAGTGTGGGCAACAGAGGTGTTGATGTACAGTCAGTAACAGAGAAAGAAAGAGAAAGCTGCCTGTTTGCCTGCCTGCAATGCCCGCCTGTCTGTCTCCCCTGATTTCTTTCTCCCAGCGCTCTGCGCCCGAGGATGCGTCCACAGTGCTATTTGTTTCAAGGTTGTTCTAAATGTGACTGATGTGTTAAAACGACGTGCTGGTTGCTGCGCTCTCCCTCACCGCAGCCGCATGCAAAAATAGAAAAAAAATAAGGAGCGTCGTACCTTATCGAATGTGGCAGAAAAACACGCAGCGCAAATGATGCGGATGGACTTTTCCCAAACAGGGTTATCTCCAGCCTAACCTCGTACAGGGGTGAGTGTTTAATGGCGCATTCAGATTTCTTCATCCTTGCGAGCTGTTGAGCGCTGCTGCAAAACTCAGTTATGGGCCGCGAGATAGGTCACCTGATGCACAGTGTTTATTACCAATTGAAATAGGAGGGAATTACTTTGCAGGAGATAGGACGCTTTGTTTGTGTGTGTGTGTGTGTGTGTGTGTGCGTGCGTACCATGCCTGCATAACCCCCCTCAGGGGCAGTATATATAGATTGTGTCTCTCATCTTCTTTTTATTCTAGCACGTATGGATAAATAACTCTTGTTCCCTTAAGATTAGCCGTGACCTTTCCACCCCCCCCACACTCCCTCCTCTATACGCACCTAGCAAGCCCCTACAACCCTTATCCTGTGATTGCATTGTGAATCCTTCACAATAACAAATGTCAACTCCATTGATTGGCCAATCCTCGCCCCCAAAATAACAGACATCGAAAATGAGCGGTGTCGGCGCTGCTGCGGCCCGCGGGGTCCCGGGGCTGTGCTGAAAGCGCATGTCGTGAGAGATTGCAGAGAAAATAGAAAACCTTACTCATTAACTTCAAGTCCACAGCCCCAAGATTTCATGGATTAATCAATGCTAACCTACTTTATCAAAGACACTTATCTTCCACATACAGAAATCTATGCATGTCCCTGGCCAAGAGGTCGATAGCAGGAAATATTTCACATTGCCCACCTTTTTTCCATTACTAATTCTCATCCCCCCCACACACACACACCTCCCTTCTCCGTCTCCCTCACTCACTGCATCTGTGTCTCTTCTTTTGCCTAAATGTCCTTGGGATTGGAGTGTGCGTGGAGAAGGGAGACCCATATCGGATAACTTATTGGTTCATTTTGCCCATCTCTTTCCAATAATGTGTAACATTACCAGTGTTATTAGATAGGAGATTAATGGTGCTTGGCCCTGCTCCTCCTCTTCAGGATGGGACAGAGAGGAGAAAAGATAAAGGAGAGCGAGAGAGAGAGAGAGAGAGAGAGAGAGAGAGAGAGAGAGAGAGAGGAGAGAGTGAGGTGAATGCAGAGAGGGGGGAGAATGAGTGAATCCTCTTTGACTCTGGAGGCCTTAATGTCTGACTTAGCCCCGTAGTTAGAGGGTCATTTCGTGGGGCTGACTGACAGACGGCGGAGACCTCAACTTCTCTATCTCTTCCCCCTCCGTCCCCCCATGCCTCCCTCGCCTCCTCCCTCCCTGTCTATCTCTCCATCTTCCTGAGTACTACTGTTCAGCAGCCTTTGATCCTCCTCCCTCACATCAATCAATGCAGACAGCAGAGAGAAGAGAGAGGAGAAGGATGACTTGTCTTCCAATGCTTCAGGTGCTCTCTCTGCCATGTCAGGCAGAGGTCTGATGCTCTGTTTATTTATGCACTTATTTATGTATTTATTAGGCGGCGCCGCTCCCCCTTCTGTGCTCCCATTTTCTCTTTCCCCGCTCCCTCCGAGGTCTCAAATATGAAATAGGCAGGGGGTGGGGGGCTGTCATGTCGTTTGATTTAGGTAAGAAACTTTATCGTCCATGATTTGGAAAATGGGCTTCACCACATGCAACATGAGTTTCAAGTAAGACAATAGTAAAAAACAACAACAGTTTTTATAGTCAATTATAGGTAATAAAACACAGTTCAATAAGTTCAAATTCCACAAACATGAAATAAGGAGGCGAGGGAGGCTCTTTATGATTGGTTATGCTTTTAATAATTTAACTGCACTTAGGACAAAGGATTTCTTGGAGTCGTTTTTTGGTGGCTCTTGGCAGAAGGTAGACCGAGTTGTCTACAAATCAGAAGGTCGGTAGTTATGCTTCCTGGCTCCAGCCGCATGTCCAAGTGTTCCTGGGCGAGAGATACTGAACCCTCAAATTGCTCCCGATGGCTCCTCCATCAGTGCGTGTGTGTGAATGGCTGAGTATAAAAATACACTGGAGGCCTTGGGGTAGGAGGTGCTGCATCACTCCTGATGAGCAGGTCGGTACCTTGCATGGCGACCTCCGCCATCACTGTATGTATGCGGTGCGTGCGAACGGGTGAATGTGGCACGCATTGTGGAGCACTCTGAGCAGTCGGTCGACCAGAAAAGCGCTATATAAATGCAAGTCCAGGTCCATTTGCTTGTTATGTCAAGAGGTTTCTTGTTAGGTATTCAGTGCATGCCTGCAGTGTGGTTGCATCCGTGCTTTCCCTGTGATTTTCTGCCGGCCGTATTAACCACTCTTGACAGTTTCTTCTTGCATTTGACATCCAAGTGTCTGTACCACGCGACCGTGTGAAAAGACAGGATGTCTCCCCCCAGATTGTTCTTCACCATTTCAAGAACACTCTGGCTTGCTACGCTTCCTGAGTATGCACAACCTCTGCACGACTTAAAGAAAACATTATGTGTGTTATCTGTAAGATTAAGGCGGACGTGTAACATATTAAGTATTGAAAACAACTTAACTTTTTAACCCAATTATTATTCAAATCGACATAGTTCTCGAATGTAGTGCTTATTGGCCATGTGACAATCTCTCTGGTTTTGGTGGTGTTTATCTCAAGCACTCGACTGACACAAATTCCCAAGAGATGGTTAAGATACAGACTTTTCTCCCGCAGTGTTCCCTTCATGTAGGAGGCTGATGAGATAAGTAAGCAAAGATCTGAGTCTTGGATTCTGAATAGATTGGTGTTCACCGAAAATTAAAGGCGTGATAGAACGGTACCTCCGGGAGTATCTGTGTTTTAAAATGGTTGCCGTCAGAGTTACCAAAGTCATAAAGCTGTAAACACTGCTGACGTTAACGGCCGAACTGAATAGAGACACCTTCTGCTCTATGCTGCCTTCTAAACCTGAGAGGAGTCTCCATCTTTTTTTTTTTTGTTTGAGTTTGAGCTCTTTTTATATTTTTTTCTACCCTCCGTCTTTCTCTCATACCCCCCCTGCCTCCCCTCTCTGCTCCCTCTCTCTGTTGTATGGAGTAATAACTTGCTCATTATTGGATGTAAGAAATATCTACTAAGAGATTATGCCAGATATAAAAAGCTCACAGGTGACGGGAGTCAGAACCTCTTTGCATCCCTAATGAGGCCTGGGGATTGCAAAGCACGCTCTGCAGAGACCCAGCATCCTCCACTAGCCCTGCGCTGAGGCCTAACTCAGCTTAGAGAGAGTCAGCTTGGCCCAGCTCAGCCCAGCTCAACTCAACTTGGCTCAGTTCAGCTCTGCTTGGCCTTCGCCGGCGTAATTAATGTATTAACTGCAAGCTCATCTGCTGCTGGTCTGTCAGTCATTAGGGCTTGGGAGTTTTGTTGCGTTGCTGTTTGCCCGCTTGCACCTCTGGCCTCCCCTCATCTGCTCACCTCCGCCGCTTAGTTCTGCCGAATGAACTGCTTACCCCTCTGGAGCTCTGTCAACTCGATGCAGTACATTTCTCCTCGCATTTTTTTTAAGTCCACCATGGTGCCTGCCAAGAACTGAGAAAAGACAGCCAATTATTATATCTAAATAAATCTATCTGACTTCCAGGCTTTGGGTTCAAGATGTGGGTTGTTATTGTTTCAGGTGTAATAGGCCACGGTTTTGCTTTATTCGGTAGTCTCCAGTCAGTATTCACTAAAGTTGTATGGCCCTATTTTTTATCGTAACAAGCAATTAATACGTCTTGTTCTCACGGAAGGTAGTTCTAATGTATAAAAGTATGCATATGGATGCTTATTAGACACAACTCTGCTCTGGTGTCATGGATAGAGGTCTTAGCAGGTGATGATCATTCCGAGACTCTTTTATTACATTGTAGAAACAAAGCACAATAGTAAATATGTATATATATATATATATAAAAAGAGAAGCCAAGTGACACTGCGGAGGAGGGGTAGCAGAGTGGGAGCAGCGGAGGAGTCAAAGAACATCTTTGCCCACCACAAGAACAGCGAAGGGCAAATGTTTGAATCATTTAAAACTCCAGAGACATGGATCTGTTACAGCGGCCAATGGCAACAGGGCCTGCCATGGCACGCCTTGGGCCATCACTGCTCCTTTTCTATGCCTCCTTCTTTCAACATCTGCACTGCTCACACTGATTTTTTCCAAATTTCTTACTGTAGTTGACTCGTCTAAAAGTAGGAAAACATTCGGAAAAACTGTCAACGTTTAATCAACCAGTCAACCAATCCTGCACATCCCTATCCACATAGTAGTTCTGGGCAGTATGGCCTTAAACCTTAATCGAAAATACAGGATATGTAGCGTGATATTTTGAAATCTTCTCAAAAGCACTTCATAAACGTAAGGATGACAATAGCAGGTATCATGATATTTTTTAACCAAATAGGCCCTACATTAATATTAACATTGCAAAATTATCAAAGTAATGACTATTGGTACTTTAACCCAATGAGATTTCTGATCAGTAATCATTAGTAATGTGCATATAATGACAAAATGGGTAAATGTGAGTACTAGATAGAATCAGGTAGCCTGCAATACAGCCTTTAAAAACTGGAAAATAATAATAATGTTATAGAAAATGTAGGGGATATATATATATATATATATACACACACAAACACACTCACACACACACACACACACACACACACACTAATTTACTGAACTGCACAGAGTGAGAATTTTCCCATTTTTTTGGCGTCTGGAACTCTTTATTTGGTGTTTGTTACCCTCTTTGACCTGTGGGGACTATTAAATGTCACTCCCCCTTTAAGTGTGGAAGAAAGACAACTTCACCTAACTTCGGAACACCGCTAAAGGTCAGACATCTCTGTGGTGACAACTACCGCTCTCAATACACACACACACAGACACACACAGACACACACACACACACACACACACACACACACACACATACTCTGCAGAAGAGAAAACAAACATGCAGGTGCAAACAAACTAACATTTAGCTCCCACACATACCTGACCCTCTCTTCTCTTCTTGACAGTGTGTCTCCCTCCGATTGGCTGAAGGTTTGCCAAATGGTGGGCGTGTTTTTTTTCTTTGCGGTGTCACTTGGGACATCAGCTATCGATTGGGATATTTTTTATTAAAGGAGCGTGTTTTTTTAAAGCGAAGCAGCTGTGGAACAGGAGGCATTCACAGGACACAACGTCACATCCACTCTTGCTCTCGAGCTGATGAGAATTAACGCTCAATGAGTGTGTGTACTTTTTGTGTCTACGGTATGCATTTCCTATATTTCTGCACGTGTGTGTGTGTCTGTGTGCGGTAGAACACCTACTTTTCAGACACTGCACAGCAATTTATTAGAATTTGTTTGCCTGGCCCTGAAGTCTTCATTAGGCAGTCGCAAAAGCACACAGAGACGGGGCTGCAAGGTCGCCATCCAGCAGGCCAAATGAGGATGCGGCCCTCAATTTAGCAACCCTTTGGGGAGCACCGGCGCACACATATCCACACACCCATACATGAATGAACATACAGACACATATCGCGCTGCTTTCTGCCTTATTCCCGTACTTTTAACTATCAATCAGCTCCATTGGCGAGCCGAGATAAAATAGCTGCGAAATAGCAATCAAGCGCAAACATAAATCAAAATGCTGAGTGGCACCGAAATCTTTTATCAGCTGCATTAAATGATGAATGAGTTTTCCAGTTGATCTGCCCGTCACTGGATGCTGCACCCAGTGACTAAATGATGCTTCAATTTGGTGAAAATGAAGCTGATTTCATATTCATCCGTGCTTATCATTATAACTATTCACGCTAAGGATATCATTGCCGAGTGTATTTGATCACTTCACTACAAACAGTCCTCCCAGACGGCTTTGTTGTATCTTTCTTTGCCCATTAAGCTGTTCATTAAAGAACGGCCTTGTCTCGGCCTACAGGGTGTGTGTGTTTGTGTGTGTGTGTGTGTGTGCAAGCAGGTGCATTAATGTGGGTACAGTGTGTGTGTGTGTGTGTGTGTGTGTGTGTGTGTTGGAGTGATGGCAAGTGCATGCTTGTGTATACAAGTGTGAATGTGTATGTACATCGGTATGCGTGTGCGTAGATGCATGCGGGAGCGTGTGCGTTCTGTATGTTTGCATACTCGCCCCATTATCCACGCTTTGTGGCACTGTGAGCGGGGATGCAGATTTGTTTCTGTCAAGGTTAATAAATGAAGAAATCAAGGTGAGTGTGTCTCAATCCAGACACAAAGACACTGGGAGGGGGGGGGATCAGACACCCAGCTGGTACCTCTGAAATTTTAATTAGGCCTTCTCTTTATTTCCCCTCCACAGTCAGACACTGTGGTCGAGTATTCAGACTATCAGTGGAACTATTTTCTCCCTCGGTGTTACCTCAGCCGGTGATGGGACACTGGGGAACTGCTGGGTTTGAGTTTAAAGGCACACATGGTTTATTGTGTTAATAGTTCCACTGTGCGGTGTCATTATTGCTTATGGAGAGTACACAGCCGTGTACTGTATTCAGTTTAATGGAAACATGCAAGTTCATACACTTAAGATTGCACTTCTTTGTGCGCACAGTAAAAAAGAACACAAGATGAAGTAAAGGACCATCACGCTGCGTTCCACATCAGCACCGCCGAGAAAAGTGTAATCTTTTAGGTGTTAAAGAAATAGGTGATAGGAAAACTCAAACATGCACCACTCATGTTACTTGACGACATGTTTACACACCTCAGTTGCCCTCCAAGTTTTCACACATGAAGTCGTCCTTGCCCTGGGGAATATGACATTTTATTTTTCCTGGTGTTTTTTCATTTCAACTTTATGTTTTTTTATGCTCTGGCTACATTAAACACTTGGTGTATGCAAACCATTTGCAGACCAGATGTGCATTTTAATGGCTCGACCTGCCTATCTGTGCGTTGGGTTGTGTGAATCAAAGGCGCAGCGTGAAGGTGAGCTTTTGTTTTTAGTGATTGTATCTTCCATTTTGGACCGTTTTAACACAGCACAGTGAAACTCTAACTTTTCACTGAGATTATGTAATATGGGCAAGTCACCATCTACAGACTAAAGTAAGCCAGATGAAGTTAGTTTGAAACCACCAGCTGTTACATAGATATCGACAAGGCAATAGAGTGGAGGCCGGCTCGAGTCATGATGCAGCCAGTCTCATTGATTATAGTGGTGTTGTTGCAGCTGCCGCTCTGCGTTGTTCATCCGCCTGTAAGTGCTCAGACAATTCAAAATTATTTGATGTCACTTCTCAAAAGTAACGGTTGCCATGTTTGCGCTGACAACCATTTTGAGATGTTGGCAACCAATTATTGGTCAAGTGTCTCAGCATTATTGTATTCAAAATGTTAAGCTGACACATTACTCCATGGTATTTTAGTCACTCAAATTAAGTAAATAAAAATGGCAACCATATTTCAGTTTGGTGGGGCTTGGTTTCTACATATCGTTGCTTTAATTAGCTGTTTAGGACTTCATGAATGGCCTTCAAGCTCCATCATTGGCCCATAGTCAAATCCAAGAACAACCGCTGTACTGCAAGTAGACTCAGTCTTTAGCATGTTGGCACACAGAAGCACACGTATGTTTGTTGGTTTTTAACTAGTCATAACTGTCCCAGGGGATATGGTAGTGTGTATTTTTTCATGTGAAAACGGCCCAAAAAGTGTGTGTGTGTGTGTGTGTGTGTGTGTGAGTGTGAGTATGTGTATGAGTGTCCAAACAAATCAAATTTATTAGCTACTGTTCCAGTACGATGTGATTTTATTGCTTTGGCAGTTGGGAAGGAATTGGAGAGCAGAGTGAATATAACAGAGGGGAAACTATGAGAATGGTAATGTAGTTCAGTGTGTGTGTGTGTGTGTGTGTCTGCCCATTACACTCTTGCGGGTATACTACTGTAGCTGCAGAGTGGTACTTTATGTGTTGGCTTATTACTGTGAGAAAAATGGGACATCCTCCCAACAGTAACCCCAAGCACTCTTTTAGGCCTTATCAATGGCTTCACACACACACACGCACGCACGCACGCACACACGCACGCACACACACACACACACACACACACACACACACACACACACACACACACACACACACACAGGTGGTAGAACTTAGATCTGGCGCCGACAGATAAAGTTTCTGAAAGTTGTCTTTGAAACATCTTCTATGGGATTATCATCGCACTTTGAACAGATCTTGATTCAGACTTTGGGGCATGTTCAGATCTCTCACTTGAAAGGAAACGGGAGCACAAGAAACAAGTTTATTAAAAGGTATTTCGTTTTCACAACAGAGATGCGAGACGTCTCCTCTGTCTCCTTGCCATACCCCATATAGCAGATGGACCTATTTCAACACATGAATTATTTACTCAACTTTAATCCAAAACAGTTCAGTCCTGAGAACTAAATTAGATTTCTCTCGGCTCTCAAGACGAGACATAAATAAAAGACGCACTCCGGATGAAAGATAACTTAGAGATTTTGATAATAAAATCGATGCATCATCAAAGGCGTCTCTTTCATGAATTAGTTATGACAAATAAACACGACTCACATGCAATGCAAAATATAAAAGCGGTGCTGAGATATACATAAAAGCTCACTTTAACATGTCCAGGACTGTCAATTACAGAGCTAATAAGTGTTTTAATTTTTCTTTTTTTTTTGGTTATATGCTGAGGGTTACTGTGTGTAGTTGGTGGAAGACTGTGAAAGGAAACTTTACTCCTGATTCTAAATGTAGTCATAAAGCAATAGTACCAGCCCTGTCTATCATTTCAAGTTGAAAAAAGTCAAATCTAAAACCCGACTCACAACACACTGCGTTGCATCATCGTCTGTAGACGCTGCTGTCGGTTGATAAATTGGTACATCTCCCTTTTTGGAAATAGATTTCTCTCTGTGCTGCTTCTGAGTACGAGTGTAAAGCCTGGAAGAGTCCTTTGTGCTTTCATTCTGAGGCGCCGACACCAAAAACCTGCAGATACCCATTGATGTTGTTGAAAGCTTAAAACTTTTCTCACGTTGAACATCACTGTAGCTGCACTGGAGAAAATCCCAGCCTGCTAGTTTACTTTCAACATTTGGCCAATTATCCTGAAGAGTGATATAGATCCACCAACAAACGATGAGATGGAGGAGAATAGTCTCTTTAAGTTAAAAAACACAAATTTATAGTGGATCCTTAACTCTGACCTCATGTTATAGTCGCCTCAAACTAACCCTGACCTTGTTGCTGACCGTGTGTACTTCTGAGGAACAGATACAAATTGCTTGTCCTCCGTGTGTTATTATCACATAATCCAATTTGGGGGAAGAGGAGATTGCATTGAAATCACCTCAGGAGCAGATAATACGCTGCCACGGGCTGTTTGTAACATTGTTAATTTTTTTTAGGGCGGATTATTCCTTTAAGTTAAGCCTTAAGATTTACCTGCCAAGTGTTTTCCAGCCGCTCCCTGTATATTAATCTCATTAGGGGAGCTCTATAGGAAGTGGGCAAGGCACACTCCATTATTTATGGAAGTGTAATTATCTATGGTGTCACAAGCAGGCAGGAATTTACAGGACCCCGGTTCTGCATCAGCACAATGGCTAGCTAGGTAATGAAGCGAACGCACCTCCAGGCCCTACAATACACTATCTGATCTGCTCCACTGTTCTCGCTGTTACTTTTTTCGCTACACTATTTCACACTGCTGCAGTATATCTCAGGAAAAGCACGCCAGCCAAAAACAATATTCAGTTTTTATAATAATGCGTAAAGTATACATTATCCCATTAAGAGTGGATGCAACATAGGAGCGGAATGAAAAATAACAATGTAAAAAAAAAATGCAAACTAGAAATTAAAATCAAAACAATATGAACATTCATTAATTTTGAAATGTTTTAATTTAATTTTTACTTCTGTTTTGGCTGGAAACATCTGATAGTTGTAACTTGGACGTCCTGGTGGGAGTTTGTAGGTGGTTGTAAAGTTGGACCAAAAAGAGAACACCGACACGGGGAAAAGGTCGGCAAGATTAAGATAAAAAAAGGTGAGCTTTATTTCTCAAAAACTGAAATCCAAGAAGCTCAAAATGCCAAAAACACAAAAGTAGCAAAGTACAACCAAAGAGTTCAAATCAGAAAAAAAACACAAAACTAGAAACATACCACAAGAAGAAACAGCGAGACACTGGAGTAGGTACAAGCTTAGGTGAAACACAGGTGATTGACAAAGGAGGATTACACAGGACGAACTGACAAAGACATCAAGGAGCACACAGATGATATTCACACAAGGGCTGATAACAAACAAGACAAAGGCAGAAACAGAAAAAGAGCAGGGAATTCACACAAAGGGAGGAACTGAAAAGCCACACACGGCACATGAATCCAAAGCTTCAAATTAAAACAGGAAATCACAGAATCGCACAGAGTCGTGGCCCACAGGCTCCACTTTTGGCAGCCTGGGACTAATTAATTCATCAGTTACCTGATTAGACATAAAATTAAACACCAGCAACTTTGGTAATGGATGAGTTTTTGAATTATTAAGCGAAAAGTCATAGTTCCACTTTATCCCACGTGAAGATGTGCTACATTTCTCTGTCTAACATCATGTGTATAGAATATGTTTGGTTTTGGATGACGTCTCCTTGGCTTCTGGATAATTGTGACTTACAGGTCACATTGAAGAAAAGATATTTGTAATCATTTATTAAATTAACCAATGAACATAATTGTTAGTTGTAACCACATATTTTATGTGCTGATTATGTCTCGGAATAAAATAGATGTTTGAGAGATTGATTTTTTTATGGCATAAAAACTGGTTAAACATCCATCCTGACATTCTACACAGTAAGAACAACTTTTCTTCAGACCATTTTTTTGAGCATATGTTTGTCACTGGCAAGACAAGAAACATTTCCTTTTTTTCATTCGACAAAGCCGCTGTATTGCACTAGTATTGTTGGATATACAAACATATTTACGGGCTGCCTTAGAATTTGTGCTATTAGCGAACCTTGGAATGACTCGGCTGCGGGAAAAAAAAGCATTAACGTAAAAAAAAACAGTTGAGAGGTACTCTTGGTATATGTGTAGGTTCTTGTGATAGTGTAGCGTACAGAGAGGTTAGGAAAGAGAGAGACAAATAAAGATGAAGAGAGAGCAGGGGCTGCACGGAGTTAAAGGGAGGCAGCAGCAGAGACAGGAGTCAGCCAGGCTGGCTGGCGTTCTCTTTCAGGCCGAGCATTTCAGTGTGTGTACAGACTTAGCAGCAGCTTCCACAGCAGCTGCTGCAGCAACGATGGGGTCATTTACATATAAATGAAAGTTGCCGATCACACGCTGCTGACCCCATTTATTTCAGCGGACAGACAGACAGGCAGGCAAGGCAAGCGCCAGGGAGTTGCCGAATTACTCCAAATTACCGCATTTCCATCTCCACATCAGGCCTGTCAGGCCTGCAACCATCGTCCCAGCAGTTTTTTTTTTTTTTTTTTTCACTTCCCCCATCTCCTCCTCCGTGCGCCCACCACCAGGTCTGGAGTGACTCTAATTGGCAGTGGTGAATTTAAAGGACCTGTCAGTGGCTGAGGCTGTCACCACCCAGGACAGCACAGCAAAGAAACAACATATCCAGCTTATCACAGCGCGGCACAGCATTGCAAAGCATGGCGGTGAAACAACACAGTCAGGTTAGCTTAGCAGGGAAACAATACAGCCAGGTTAGCTCAGCACACAAATAGCACTGTAAACTTCACATCACAGCAGTGGGATAACACAGCTCAGCAAAGCAGAGGAAAAGCAACAAGCCAGCCCATCAGGTACAGATCTATTGTTCGGTGCAACGTCCTGTCCTACACAAATGTTGCTCTTTTCTTTTTTTTCTCTGCTTCCCCCTCATTTCTTTCAGTGTATGTTCTTTTCCACTCTCGCATTTCTTCCACCCATCTTGTCCTTCTCCCCCTGCATCATGCATCTCTTCCATGCTATCGTCTCATGCAATTGGTTTGCGCGAGCATCTGGATTTGAATCTGGGGCCATATGCCCTACGAGCATCTTCATTTCACGCATTCCTTGCACATGCCACCACTCACATGTACAAACACACTCACGCACACACACACACTCACGCACACACACACACATACACACACATAGCCTTAAGTACCACAGTACTTAAGGTCTCAAGGTTCTACAAGACAGATTAATGCTACAGGCCTGCATGATCTTAATGTGACAGCTGTGTCCTTTTCCAGGCAGCAACACAGACACACACACACACACACACACACACACACACACACACACACACACAGTATCTCCACACAAAACACACAAAAGTATTATTTTCTCCCATTCTAAAAAATAGAGCGATGAACCCTCGTAGAGGACGGCAGCAGAGCCGGTGCTTGTGGCTGCTTTATTTAGCTGGTGAAGCAGCCTTTCTTCCTACTTATTTGTCTCTTTCCTGTCTCATTCTTGGTTAGCCAAGCACACACCCTTATTAGTTCATTAAAAGGACTCTGCCGCTGCCGCCTGACTTTGGTATAAGCAAGGGAAAGAGGGAAAGCAAGGAGGGAAAGAAAAGAGGGGAGAGAGTCAAAACACCACTCTCTAATTACTCAAGATTGATGCATCCAGTGAACATCCTGGTAATCAGTGTTGTTTTTATTTGTTTAATGGTAGGACAGGGATCACAGGCAGGCTGACCCTCTGTGATCATTAACGGAATTAATGCAGGCAGAAGCACACGCAACTCCTCTCTGCCTGCCTGAACTGGAGGCAAGTGTCAGAGTGTTTGTTTGTGAATGCATATGTCTGTGTGTGTGTGTTTGTGTGTCTGTGTGTGTGTGTGTGTGTGCGTGTGCGTGTGTGTTTGCGCGCGCGTGTGTGATTCAATTTAAATTTTCATTACATAATTGAGGACTCAGATTAAACCGACCCCATCCATACACATCTGGGTTCACAGAGGGACTCTGTGGAGCTCGTGCACCTGCGGTCACCTGCTGACATCACCATATAGCATATTTAGATTTGTACCACGTTTCACTCGTTTGGTTTGAAATGACTGGGAATTGACGGTGCTGCTACCTATCTCTGTGCTATGCTAGTGACGCAGCTGTTTCCACTGAGCAACCGACACAATGGTTGTATTTGGTAATCTTACAAACATTAGCTTCTGGACTGAGATAGAGATGTTCCGATGCAATTTTTTCCTAACCAAAACTGATTCTGATAGCTGGGTTTATACTTTCCACTGGCATACTTTGAAGATGTTTTATTTATGTTCGACACTTGAAAACTGAAAAATAAACTTGTTATTGCTGTCAGGAGGACAAACTAAGTTACACTGCAATTTTGGTCTTTTTTTTTTCTTACTCGACAGTATGTACCCCAGTATTGATGAATCCGTATTGAGCCAATGTCAGTTCGCTTGCAACTTACTGTTATCAGAGTTTTGTTATTCTCAAGAGTTGATATTGACCTCCAGTGTTGCTCAGGCTGCAGCCTGTACCGCTTCTTTTCTTTGCTGCATCTGTGTTTATTGAGTTTCCTTTTACTTTTCTGTCATTGTACTGAATGGGAGTGACAGTGCAAGTCAGTAATTCCAGCTATACATGCGTTTGGGTGGCATCATGAAAAAAAGGGGGGCGGGGGAGAGTAAAAGAAGCAGCCACTCGAAAAGATGGTACTCTAATTTCATGGTGATTAATTAACGTACAGTAGCTGTTTGCTGGGGATCTCCTAAGCTGCCCCCGGGGGCTGACACGCTTTGTAACTGGCAAATGTCATGACTCCCACTGACAGGAGGAGGATGGTAGGCTTAGAAGGGTCAATGAGTAATTAAAGAGGACAGAGAAAAGGGACTGAGTGTTAACTGTTGATACAGTTTGTTCATTTTCAATATAACATGGCCCAGACTCGACTTATTGTACATGTCAGAAATGCCCGTTAACACTGAGGGCCGGCACCCAAAATGGATCTTTACACGGCGGAGGATGTGATATTGAGCCTCAGCCTCTCTGAAAAGTTTCTAAAAACATGTGTCTCAGGCTGCAAAAACTTAAGTGTGGGCGTTGAAGAGAAAATCCAGCAAAAAAGAAGAGCAGCAGAAAAAAGCTGTGAAGTCCCATGCTATATATGCGAGGTATGTGTGACACACAGTCTGGGGCGCCGTAAAGGGGGGGTAAAGGAGACGGATTCTAGGGGCCCATGATTGAGGGGGGGCCAGAGAGGCCCCTAATGATGATGGAATTATATCACAGAAAATATAATGACACTAAGTTATTAA
>CAEMYA010000120.1:1669096-1684989 GCA_903131615.1 Diplodus sargus
TGATAGTCAAAAATACCATTAAAATGCATAATTGTATGTAAAATAGCATTAAAAAAATTCACCGCTGTGTTGGGGGCCCTGTAAAGAGTCTTTTCATGGGGCCCAAAATCCCTAGCGGCGCCCCTGCACACAGTAGGACACAGAGAGAGTAAAAGTGGGAGTAAAATATGCAAAGGTCTAAATCCTCTCTTCATCTTCATCAGGAGCTCTTAAGACTCTCTGAGACATGTTTCCTCTGGTGACCAAGATTTCCCCTGCACTCATCGCTCACTCACATATCTGTGCGTGTGTGTGTGTGTGCATAGGTGTTTATAGTGGCTTAACAGCCTCTGCAGCCCGTCTTCAAGTGGTACATATGAAATGATTTGTGCTATGAATCATGGGTTTCACTGCTCTACACTGCGGCAGGGTGTCTGGGATGTTAATGAAGGCCTAAAATTGCCACTGTATCTTTGAACTGAGAGGGAGGGAGAGAGAGAGAGAGAGGGGAGAGTTTTAAAAAATGCAAAAGGCAGAGAAGGGAAGAACCTGGATTTAGTTTAAGAGGGGTGCACAGACTGTTGGCGACCAGAGAGCTTGGAAGAAAGATAAAGAAAAGTTGCAATGCATGATATTCACCGGGCTGATGAATGTTAATATTTGTTATTATGTGCTCTGTTTATGGGCTGTAATTTCCTTATTACTGATAATATGAGGCCAAATTGCTTCTATTTACTTAACAAGTGCAGCATCTATGCAGTCTGAGGAGGAGAAGGAGACAAAGGAGAGCCATGCAGTGTAGACTATAAAGCCAAACATATCCTTGCCCACTGCATATTAGCCTTTCTAATCCTCACGTGTGCATAAACTCCAGGTTAGGGAACGTCTTTTTCAAATTGAAGAAATGTGACATTGCCACTTATCGGTGTCCGCCGTGAGAAGCAGGCGATCATCAGTTATTGGCATTGGCTGAAAAAACAATCCATATCGTGCATTGCTAAAAGAAACTGGCATAGACAGCTGCATATAATCAGTTTGTACCTCGGAACTCAAACGTGAGTAATTCTCTGCACGTTCGAAACAGCATTTTTCACAGCTAAGAATGTTCTTCCTTCTGGCTTTCTGGTACTTCTGGATGTATCCCACACACACCTGCACACATGCGTGAAACACAGAGACCTTGAGGGCATTTTAAAGCGTGGCCGTCCTACTGTCCTACCTCAGGCTAACCTCCAGCAGCCCCGGCCATGTAGTGTCAGCAATGACATTGGGATTCTATTAGCAGGTTGTGCAAGGCGCTGGCCCCCTGCCCTGTGGTGAGACCTACCATTGATCTGTCATGGGAGATGGCTGCTCCCTGCTCCTCGCTCCCATAGGGCTCAATTTGAACCTTTCCAAAAACCAGGACCAAACCCTCTGCTTGAAATCTACCTGGGGAGCGAAAGAGAGAGAGCAGAGCGAGGGAGCCCAAGGTCAGGCGTGACACCCCGTGTGCAGATAAAGACGGCTGGGTATGGTCGACACCGACCATAATGGCCAGTGAAAAGTGAGGTTATTTGTTATCGATTCCCAATGAGGGAAATCACCAGGTCTATATAGTGCTGTTTATGGCTGAACGAGGGCAGCGTGTGTGTGTGTGTGCGTGTGTGCCAGACGGTCGATGTGAGGCCGAGAGTATCCTCTGAAGGACAGGGAAAAGAAATGAAAGTCTTTCTCTCGCTCTCCGGTGCTCTCTCCTTCTATTTTGAATGAGTGCATAGTGATCTGTTTTCCCAGCCAGACTCATTTGTATTTTTACTGAATTACCCCGGATGCGCAACCTGAACCCACTTAAGCATGTCACTTAGCGTTTGTTGAAGTTAGCCGAGACAGGGCCCTCATCAGGTTTCAATGAGGGAGGCTGTGGCTAAGTGGCCACTTGTCATGTTTATTTATTTCATTTTTTTCCCCCCCCCCGATTCCCACATGATGTCTATGTTGGCTGTCCAAGTTGCTTAGAAAGAAGCCCAGAGGGAGAGACAAAGGCTTATGATGGATACGTAAGCACTCTATATTATCTATTGTCCGTTGTGTTTAGTAAAGCGAGAGTCTTTAAATGCACAGTGTGTCATCTCTGCAGCTAATGGTTGCTCAATCCAAACAATGAAAACAAAAAGCTGCAGTTAGATGACATCGTGAAATCGTGTGGAATCGCAGCGGTTCTTGTTTTGAATGAATGAAAAAAAAACTACCATCGCAGATGAAAATCTGAAATCTGATGTGATTCAGGCAGAAACCGTTCACAAAGTAATGTGTTAAGGTTTTATTCACGTCATGTCCAGTGAAGTTTGCTGACTTCCTTCCTCGCTCGCCGATGTATCATCAGGTGTTTCCCTGGCAGTTATGTGGAGAGGCGACTAAATGAAACGCAACATTTTTGGAAACATTTAGGGTGAATCTAAGTTATTTTTAGACATTATAGCAACATTAAATAAAAAATAATGTGATTTGGCACCCCCCACAGTTCCCAGGTTCCCAGGCTAACTACAAACAAACTCACATCATCATGACAGTGTTATGTGTTGAAAACGTGTATATTGAAGTAAATGTGATGGGGCGGAGTCACCAATTACCCTATAACAAGACACTGTGCCATCAAAGCGATTTTAAGCTGTTATTTAAAGGTTAAAAAGTTACATAACGTTGCTTTAATGAGCAAAATATTACACATAACATCTTTAACTTCTCTAAATGGCGCTGGCTGTTATTCTTAGGTTGTTAGGATAGAGCACGGTCTCTTTGTGGCGAGGTTAAACACGCAAAAGTCGTCTTTTCTCGCCGCAGAGGCATTTGAATAATCTTGAATTAAAAGCGTGTTTACATATAGTCATGGAGTCTTTTAATCCTTTTTGACTTACACAGTATGAAGCGGCGCTAAGGAACACAGGGGTATATGTGAATTAACAGTATGCAAGTACAAACAGAACAGAATATTGAAATTGCCCCCACGGGCGATTCTCGGCTGTGCCGTGGCAGCGAGACACTTCCTGGTGCTGCTCCATTTTATATGTATGAAAATCTCTCACGGATCCATGATATACATTATAGATGAGGGCTCCCGTTCTGCTCTCCAGTCACTGGAGCAGAATTTTCCATGATACGCACCCCCACCACCACCGCTGCCACCGCCATCTCCACCACCCCCAGCCCACACTGCCGCCCACTCCTCTCTCTCTCTCTTTCTCTCATCCCTCTCTCCATTCACTTCTCCTTCCATATGCCCTCCCATTGGAGCGTTGTTTCATCCCTCACCAGCTCCCTTTCATCCCTCTCCAGCCCTTTGGTCTCTTATCATTTCATCCTTCCATAAGTCAGACCTTACATCGTTACTTCCACCCATCCGCCCTTCCTTCCTTCACTTATCCCAGCCCTCCCCCCATCCCACGGAGCCAGCGAGCGAGGAACATGTGACCAGTGAGGTGGGAGCACGCTGGGCCTCCCCCTGCAGTGCCACCATACGTTGATTTGTCTCCTCCGGTTCCATATTGATTTTGCTTTAAACAAGGGGAGAATACAAGAAGAATGAGGTGCCGGAGGTGACATGAAATAAAAAAAAAAAAGAAAAGAGGTGGGGGCGGGGAAGAGAGTGAAGGGTGAGGTAAAGAGAAAATAGGGAAAGTCTTTCTGCGTATCAAATCTATGAGTTAGGTCTTAGGTGGGTTCAGGGGTATTATCGGGCGGTTACTGTACAGATATTGAACTCAAAAAGAAGTGGAGATGAAGAGGGAGTGCGAGAGCCTTTATTTAAAAACCTCTTTTTCATTCGCACCCTTTGCTTTGTGCTTGCTAAATGGGTTTCTGGGGGTTGGCTATGTGGCAAATGCATCTCATTCGACGTCACGGTACAGTTCCTGCCTTAAAATGATTCTCTGCTTAGTTCAATTTAAGTTGTGTGCAGAATAATCGATCCCCCCATTAATTCTACTTAGCCGGGCTTCACAGTACAAGCCTGGGCTTGACTGGTCCACCAAGGCCAGCGCCGCTGAATGGCTGACCTTTACACGGCTCGGACTGCCATTGATTTTCAGCAGGACTTATTTCATGAACTGGGGTTTGGGACAGGGCACCCAGATGAAGATGAACTATGAGGCGAAATCAGTTTCTTTGGCCCTTTTCATTTTCTCTGCTCTTGTCTCTCGTCCTGCTCTCTTCCTCCTCTGTCCTCTTTGCTTCGGAATCAGCAGCGTACGTCATATTGGCTGAGCTCGATGGGTGGCTCAGTCTGAGAGCAAATAAGTGTCCCCTGTGCGACCCTACCCCCTTGAGCTAAGAGCCCCCCCCCCATGTCCTGTCAGAGGAGTGTTGGTGTGTGCTTTATGTTCATGCCTTAGTGTCCATATACTTCTGGCCATGCTGGCGTGTATGTAGGTTACATTGTTAAGTGCTTTAGGATGGCTCTCACTGTGACATGGCCCCTTGGTATTTGCAGTTAGGAAATAATGCAAAGCAGAGTGTGTGAACAAGCCATTAGAGCTCCCCGGACTGCCCTCAGAGCCCAAGAAGTGTGGAAAACAAATCCCGACCTCCATGAAACGACAGACACAACATCTACCTCGCGACTGCCCGGGTGGGGAGGAGGGGAAAAGGAAAGAGAGAGAGAACGCATCTCAAATCCCAAATGTAATTTCAGTAGGATTTTAAGGTCCTATATCGCACAATGTTTAAACCTGTGAGTCCTAATTGTTGGACGAATGTGCTCAGATGAGCATCGTTAAAATGAATAAATTAATAAATGATACAAGCTAAGACAAGGAGGGGCGGAAGTGTAGGAGGCTTCTGAGTGTGATTTAGCTCGAGTTCACACAGAGTGCACCGAGTGTCTCCCTGTCTTCCTCCCTCTCTCTTGTCTCTCCTCTTCTTTGCCTGCATTAGCTGTATATCAGTGACTTTTGACTGTAAAAAACATATTTAAATTTTATACCCGCTCATGAATACATGCATGCATACAAATGTCCCTGGATGGTGGGAGGCGTGCGGAGCCAGTGAGGTGATGGGCTGTCAAGGATGCAGCTGTAAAAATAGAGGAGGATAAGCTATGAGGGTAGCGGTTTGGATGAGGGAGCCGGACAGGTGTGGAGCATTCCGATTGCACCTCAAGGTAGGGTAGTGTTGAGCCATCTGATGATTTGTAGATCATGATCAATGTCGGGGGGGTTGTCTACGATCCGCTTTCAGATTGCGCTATCCAATGTCCTCTTTCTTCTGCATCCAAACTTCAAATGACCTCGTCGCCAGCAGATCTGCAAGCAATGTGAACATACAAATAGAGAGAAGCAGCCGACTAGATGGCTTTGCTAACTGGATGGATGATGTCCCATGGCTCTTCCTCAGCTGAAGTACCATAAACATGAGACATGAGTTATAGCTAGCAATGAGAAACCTTTGGCAAAAAAAAAAAAAAAAAAAATCTTAGCAATTGTTTTCACGGTGCACTTATAGAAATTCATAGGCGATTCTGAGTTTACTATATGCTACAGGGCTTGAGAATTGAAAGCAAAGATTGCAGTTTATATTATGGTTTGTGTTTAAATAGATGGTTATATTATCTTTTTGACCGTTCACATGCCTGGAATTTACGACTTGATGATTGCATGAAGTGGCCCGTCCCTCACTAGAGGTCTTCATAAGTCCGCTTGGTTTTAAGAAACCAAAAAAACCTAATCCGGCCCCTAGTCGAATCTGATCTGAATCTGATTTGTTCGGGTCGAATCTGTGTTGAGATCTTTTAAAAAGATACTGGTTATTCTGGACTTGTCCTATAAGACCCAACCCCTCCCCTGCTGTCCCAGACCATAGATTGCTCTGCAGTGTAAGTGCATCCTGGAGGACCTAACTCTCCACGTCTTTTTAAAGGCTAACCCCTCTCTGAAAGCCGCATACAGTACACGGCTTGTCTTTTATTCCCTCTGCACTTAAAACTTAGCGACATTTAGACTTGAGCACACTCAAGCACACATAGAAAAGGTAGCCCCAAACGACGTCCACTCGCCCACTCAAAACCCTTACCAATGAAACAAGCCACCCAAGGCCATGGGAGGTAGTGTGGAGTGGGAGTTGGCAGGGACACTTCCAATGTGTTTTCCGCTCCAGTGCTTCTTGTTCTCACTTCGTCGGAGTGTGTTTGCTGCAGATTGGGAGAAATGGCGAGAGGTCAGGCAGCTGTACTGCTTGTCTGGCCCTCAGGTTCTGCGTGGTTCAAGGTTGAACCACACACAGTGAGAGGAGGCTTTTTTTTTGTTGTGATTTTTAGCAAAACAATTTCACTGTGCTGCTGCAGCGTGGAGGAGACAGCGAGACACAGGGCTGAAAGACAGGCCAGTACCTTTTGTTGTGATACCGAATGCGCTTATAGACAAGCAGGGATTTTCTCTAAGTGTCAGGATGAAACATAAGCAGGCTTTACAGCCAAGGGCTGGAGTGGTGGGAGAGTGATGGAAGCAGCAGAAGTGGCAGGTGACAGAATGCCGCGTGCTCGTGTGTGTTTGTGTAGCCATGTGTGTGTGTGTGTTTGAGTGTGTGTGTGTGTGTGTGTGTGTGTGTGTGTGTGTGTGTGTGTGTGTGTGTGTATGAGACGTCGGGTATTGATATGCTGGGAATGAAGCTCGGAGCAGATGGACGGAGCAGGCTGGCCCTGTGTCGATCCTGTGAGCTCTGGCTCCTTCTCGCAATCCCCCTTTGATGGACACACACACACACACACACACACACACACACACACACACACACACACACACACACGCACACACGCACACACTCACGCACCAGGCAACAGTGCAGAGTCCAGATTTCACCAACTTGATAATGGTCCTGTAGGATAACAAATTGTCGATCATCCTATCATTAATAACCAGTATGTCATACTGATCTGTAGTCATAGCAGATGTGGCTGGTTAATGAGACCGAGTGGAGAAGTCCTCCAGTGGCGTATCCGAGCACACAGCAGGATTTAGGGAAGAGGGCGTGTAGACTGAAAGCATATGTACAGCAAAAAGGGAGAGAAAGACCCATTACCATTTTTGAAATAATGCAGTTGCTTGAGGGAAGCATTGTTTCTCTATCTGACATAGGCTTTTTTTTTTTTTTTGTCTTCCTGTCTCCGTTTTTTGTCTGCCTCTCTCTTTTCTGGCAGCCCTCAGACTTCTCTCCAATTCAAAGCCAACATGCTTGGCTGCGTCCCTATCTCCCTCCCTCCTTCCATCTATCTCTATCCTTCCTCTGGCTTCTTCTCCTCCCGGTTCTCTCCCCTCCTCGGAGGGGCGGCATCGGGAGTGGAGGGGTGGAAAAGTGCAAGTGCTGGTGAATTGCTAATAGGCAATCATAGTGCTCAGGACAAGGATGCCTACTGGAGGTCTGGGGACCATTAAAGAAACGTCAACTCGGCATAGGTATGCCAAGAATTATGAGTCAGTGGGCAAGCAACACTTCTTGGCTCCGATTGGTCAGGGCAGCAGGCCGTAATCTGTCACAATCCTGGAGTTGCTGTGACAGCAGCAGGAGCATTCTGGGCTCAACACAGAGGGTAAAGGAAACATGCAGCTAAGGGTGTGTGTGTGTGTGTGTGCGTGTGTGTGCGTGTATGTGTGTGTGTGTCCATCTATAAGCCTGTATGAGTGTGGTTGAGTGCATGTGGGACTGTGCAGAAAATATACAGACACGGACACTATGTATCTCTCGTGACTTAATTTAAGACGTGTTGGTGTGTATTGATTCTGTTAGCATGTTTCAACGTACGCCTTTAATGCACCTGAAAGTTCAAAGATGAATCACATCTAATCCCGAGAACAAACAACTCATCGCTGTGCTTGCGCCTTTTCTGTGTGGGTTTGATCTGAACCGGGGAAGTCAAATCCACCTTGTTCCACCCGGAAGCTTCGAGCTGTTCTGTAAACCGTGCGTTCCCAGTTGAACCCAATTGAAACTGCAGGACTGGGGGGGTCACTGGTGCTCTTCAGGACGAGCTGGTACGGGAAGACAGCGACGCCATATCATTCGTGTTGTCACACGTCGGCTTCAGCAGATACGACGGAGAGCAAAAACAAAGCTAAATCGAAGTTCTTTTGGAAAACAGTTGAGGCTTTTAGAGGAAACATGACCAAATTATGTCGACACCTAAAGCGGAGTATGTCATACGCTGTGACAGGGCTGTTCACTTACAGATTCAGTCGGGCCAGATTTTAATACCAGGAAGTGTAGATGGGCCAAACATTTTTTGGCAACCAATTAAACCGCTTAAATATCTGCAGCAGAAAATAGCAGCGTTTACTCTGACTCTTAGTTGGCACAGAAAGTTTTGATGTCTCTCAATAAGGTGGTGAGCGACTTCAATGTGTATCGCATTTTTAAGCAGACATGGACGTGGACGTGGACGCGCTCATATGAGATTTACTGGGCTGTACGTGGCCAACTGAACAGGCCAGCAATATGATGTTGTGCATGGCCAAAAATCAGGTAACGACCGAAAACCATATACTTGGTGAGTGCGCGTTTCATCCAGTGCACATACATTTGGTAGCATACCCTAATATCTCCCGCAGATGGAAGGAGATAACAGAATACATATGTAATATGAGCACATTCTTTCGGACTTTATTTGATGGGAAAGATCAAGGTTGTGACAGGAAATGGGGATGAGAGAGACGGGACGACGTGCAGAAAAAGGGCCATGAGTTAGGATTGAACTCAGGTCGATGCTAAGGACTATCTCCACCATGTGAGCTTCTTGGTCGCCCCAGCAGTTCTTATTTTCGTAATCTCGGGATTGTATATCGTCCTAACCTTACATGGTTCCGAACTACAGAATTGAACTCAGAGTTGTAATTCACGACTTTCTGTGTAACGCTCTGTACCGTAGTTTGATTTACGCTCACCGAGGTAAATGTTGAACTTAAATCTTAATATGGATTTCAGGTCATGCCCAGGCCCCGAGTGCACATGCGACGGCCAGCTTGCATGCGATACATGCCGTTGTACATCATCATCGCGGCCGTAGCTCATCGACGGTCAGGCAGCGGCGTAATCTTCAAAGCAAATATCAAGGCAGGAGCCAGATAGGGGACATGGCGTCAGCGCGTGAGGCCACCTTTAAGCATTAAAGCCCTCGCACGACTCGAGATGTGTAATTCTGTCACGGAACGTATCCGCTGCCATTTCGCTACTTCCTGCTCGCCCCGGACCCTCGCTGTGGCGCGCCTGCGATTGGCGCGATGTTGCCCTTCTGAAGCCACCGGGGTTGGGTCCGTCGTCGCGATGGTATCTCTCTGTGGACAGTTCCTCAAAATGAACTGAAGAGCGTAAACCACATCAAACAGCGAGCAGAATAAGAAAGAGAGAGAGAGAGAGAGAGAGAGAGAGTGAGAGAGTGCGCGTCTGTGTGTGTGGGAGAGATGTGAGCCCACCAAAAGCTTAAGCCTCCAGTGTGCTGTGCAGATAAGATTCATTAGATAGGTCGGTAAATGCAAGAGAGAGGCAAAGCGAGGCAGACACAGGGAGGGAGAGAGAGATTGAGCTCGCTGCTGCTCCAGCATTTGTTGACACAGATTTACAATGAGTCTCCCACTGCTTCACGCATTACAGTAACACGCCATGTCAATAGCTCTCTGGGCTTGAAAAGCAGCCGTGCCAAAGATGTCTGGGAGTGATGCCCTTCCCCTGATAACCAAAGTGTGGCTCATAAGTCAGGAAGTGGAGGAGAAGGAGGGGCAGGAGACGTTTTTTTTTTATTTTTTTATGTGTGTCTTTTTGTTTCTCTTTTCTCTTATTAATAAATACCCACCCACTCTCATCTCCCAGTCTCTGCATCATCTCCAGCATCTTTTCATTAGTTTTCCCTTTTTCTGTCACTTTTTATATGATCCTAGTCCTCCAGCCCTCTCCGTCTCTCTCGCCGTCTCTTACCCATCTCTCTCCCTCTGTTTTCGCTTTATCTCTTGGACGCCCCGCTACAGGCTCAGTAGGACAGGATTTAGGCATTAGCTCAATCCCCCTATCTACTCCCCCTCATGATTGCACACTGTTTCTGTCACCCACATACCCTAGTCCACTGCACAAGTCTTGTAGGACTCAGAGTCTCTTACACAAGTGCCGGTGGAGGGCTTATACTCCACAAGACAGGAAGACATAATCAAGTGGACGGACAAGCGTGGCGTGAGAGTGTCTGCGCGAAGGGCCGGGACAGTGGCGAGCTCGCTCAGAGGTGGAGGGCGAGGGTTTTTTTTTTATGTGGTATTTTTTCGAGTTAATCAGACTCTACGCAGAAGTAATAAAGAGTATGATGAGAACTAACATCAGCTCTTGCCACGCGGCTCTGTCTGCTGAGTCATGGGGAGCCCGCAAATGAGGCGGTTTTGATGTGTGACATTCACCTTCATGAAATCTTGATGAGAGCTGAGTTCTGCTGTCTGTGTAATGAGGTCTGTAGCAGTCAGACAGCTGGCCAACCACTTCAGCTAGTAAAGCTATGATAATAGAGAGGGTTGGAAAGCCTTTTGGAAAAGCGTTCGGTAGATGAACTTCAGGCTGTTTCTGGGAGGCAGTTAGTGTTTTCGGGGGGAGGGGGGAGAGATAAACACGAACTTGGAAGGCATCAGACGACAGAAGGTCTAATGGTCTTAATCAGAGATGTAGTAGTGGCGCTAGTGATAATGGTACTACAGATTGCACATGTTTGTGAGTTAGCTGCGGCCTCATGGCTAATTCGTGTATTACAAGGCACATTCAGCGTAACAGATGGATATCGACAGTTTTGTTCCAAAAGCAGCGATTCAGCCTGTGAAAATAAAAGAAAGGGGGAACACTTACTGAAGCAAAATAACCACAAAGAAAACTGCACTTTTCTGAATGACAGCGCTCATTTTTTGAATGACAAACTCACTCCCACAGAGTTGACGTTTCCTTCCTGTTCTAAATGGAGGTAGCATTAAGGGGTACACCTTCGCAAGTACAAATGTGATATAGACTAGCTGAGGTCGGCAGGTGTCTGTCAGTCCGTGTCAGCGCCTCCAGCTCTAAATCCTGTTGGTCCTGATAGGAATCCCAGAAGCTTATAGTGGCTGCCATCTCCCCAGCACTGACTGATGCTCCTTATCAGGACCACCACACTGCTGCCGCCAGCACATTTTCACATATGGGTAAATTATAACTCACTTTCCCAAACAGTTTCCCCACATGCGTTCGAGCACACATATGAACATGCCCACACAGATGCAGTATGTCGACACAGGGCAGGTCATACTTCAGTCAGATCTACCCTCGCAGATACCCACCGCACTTATAAATACATCGTGCGCGTATCAGCGTGTGTGTTCGACGTCTCGATTTCAGAGCATCCACATGCGAACACACAGCTCCATTCGAGATGTGTAGGAGGTGCAAATGTTTTGTATCGAATACATTCCGAGTATTTCTCGCAACTCACCCGCGTTAATTGGGGATAGAGCTTCGGTTTGGGTTTGTGTTGAAATGAACGCGCTGATTCATTTATAAGTCAATCGATAAAGAATGAATTAATCATTCATCTTTTTTTTTTTCAAGCACAAAGGCCAAACATTTAATCTTCCAGTTTCTTAAATATGATTTTCTGCTTTTCTTGAGATCGGGTTGTTGTAAATATAAATAGTATTTGAGCTATTTTCTTACACTCTAAAGACCAAATGAAAGATAAATTAATAACAAGATAATGTTGAACAAATTATATCTCTGCATAGACACAGTATACACTATGGTATATCTGGTATCGCATGTTGGTGTTGTCCCATAAACAGCATAACTAACTAGGCAAAAATTCACACACCCAACCTGTGTTGTCCTGAAACTAACCAAGTATTTCAACGTAATGTTCAATCCCACGTCTTCTGTGTGAGCGTCTATACTAAACTTCTAAAGCCACGCCTGCTCGCTTGGAATGCAGACGTTGTTGCTTCCTCTTAATGAGAAATGATGGTCCTGGAGCAACATTAATTATGATGCTCTAGTAACAACACCAACATCAGTAATATCAGGATAGACCATACATTACGTGTGAAGATGAGTGAGAGAGTGAAGTCGTTCGCTGCAACACAGCACAAACAAAAGCTCCCGGATTTCCATGCAGCAGCGGTGAGGTGCCTTTATGTATCCAGTTAATTTGCAGTATTTAGAAATTGTTAATTATCAAGCTTCAGTAAGCCTTTTCAATTTGATCTTATTTTGGAATTTGTGACTTTCTTACCGTTAACGAACAATTATTGTGATTGCGGCCAAGCATGCCACAACTATTAATCATTAAACCATAGCTCTCCCTCTGCTTTACTCTCTTCCGACTCTTGCTCTTACTGTATACAGTACAGATTTATTAGTCGGAGCTGGGGGCCCCCGGACAGCCACCACTCAGCACTCCCTCCGATCAATAATTGGAAATATTAATTATATC
Organism: Diplodus sargus; assembly: GCA_903131615.1. Lineage (NCBI taxonomy): Eukaryota > Metazoa > Chordata > Actinopteri > Spariformes > Sparidae > Diplodus > Diplodus sargus. Next base: position 1,681,521 of record CAEMYA010000120.1, read on the forward strand.
AGCAGAGACGGCCCAGTCAGAGGGGGACTGTTTATGCTCCTGTTACTGTGCAGTGCAGCAACATGAGCTTTGATGGCCCGCTAATACGTATTAATGATCCCCGGACAAACATTACTCTATATTAAACCTGAGTGAAAGCCAGAAGACATCACACATATTGTATGGCTATTAGAGTTATTTTATTGCAGGCTCTGTAAGTAAGTGCTTTTGCATAACTGTTGTAAAAAGACTTTTACTGCTGAGAGATGAGCTGCCTGCAAAACCAGGACAAGATTTACTGCAATTCTATTTCTATGTACTGCTTTATCCTGTAATGGAGGTTTCTTCTCTTTCGGATAATATGAAAGTTACAGACTAGCGAAGTTTGGAAGTTGGAATTGCACCAAGTCTTTGAAACCCATTCCAAAGCAGTATTATTGTCTTGCTATTGGCCCTCTGTGGGGTTTTGGCAGTGTGGAGTCTGGGATTCTGTACTGCTCAATCCCGCTAAACTCTACTAGTCATGAACTCATTACTGTCGTGGATAGACTCTAAATCCTCCACACTACTAACAGGCCAAGTCCTCACTACAGTTCCTTCACTTGCCCGGTGTAATTTGAAATCAGACAGCGGAATGTCTTTCGTGGCCTCAGCCCAGGGCCTTTGGTCCTTTCTGTGGCTAATAATAGCTTCGGTAGAAAGATGTTTGCTCCTCAATCGGGCCAAACTTTACCAGGATACTGAGGTCAGAGAAAGTGTACTGTAGATCTGTGCATTGTTCATACCGTAGTCTGAGACTGGCAACACTCATGCGCATCACTGTAGGTCAAAGAATACCAGAACATCGGTCTTAAAGATTGGCAAACAGACAATGTGTGTATATACCAGGCCTTTTTTGCACAGTACATTATGTGCTGTCGGCCTGGGGGGTTTCTGTCCCACCCTCCGTATAAAACAGCAATGCTCAGGGCTTGATTTCAACTGACTGGAGCAAATGAGACGGCTTAATATAAACATATGGAACTGTAGATTTGTCAAAGCCCTTAGAGAAGCACAGTTTGTGGAGTGAAAAAGGGAGAAATACGTCGACTCGTGCAAGGAAAAAAAACATACTTTCTACTAGGGGAGGAGGATCGAGAGTAGTAGCTCGTTTGAAGGTTGAGAAGCCGCTGAGTTGTTGTGAGTCACCAGATCAGCTTATCTATTCACTTGAATTTGTAAAAAACGTTACTAATGTTTCAGAAAGGTGCCTCCCACATCCATTTCTCCTTTAACATAGTATATGCAGTATTTTACAGCCTCAAGCTAACACATGAATGCACAATAGGCCAACACATGATTTTTATGTTCCCTATTTATTCCAAATGTCTGCAACTCTCCTCTTTCCAAAAAACACATCGAACAACATACATACATAACATATTACCGACTGCACATTATGTTATATTGTTGTATTATTAATTATGTTCTCCTCATGGGTTGTCAAATTCAAATAAAATGGAACGAATTCAGAAAGGACAAATATTTGCAGGAGACAAATTATTTGTGCTTCACTGAACACCGCATTTGAATTGAAAACATCCGTAGCATTTACATTTTTTGAAAAATGCATTTTTCATCATCCAGGAATGTCATGGCCGGTTTGATGAAACCTTGTTGGATAAATCAAGGCGCTTGAGTCACGTACACGATCTCAGGTAGACAAACACGGCAATGCAAACAGAATATCAGGGCAGCCACGGTAGCGTTTCTCTCCCGATACATTGCAAAGGAAGGAGAGCTGAAATACCAGAAATAAAAAAACGGAGTTTGCGAATAAAATGGAAAGAATTTCATTTGACAGGAAATGTGAAATAAGTAGGCTTTGATAATCATTCAAGGGTTTAAAATTGAAAGACGCTTAATTTTAGCCAATAATTCTTCCTTAAATTCTTTGCTTTCTCTCATACTGTCCGGTGCTGCAGCTCTGTATCCCCCTTCTGTCCGCAACACTCTGTTTTTAGCTCCTGTCTCTTTAAGAACCCCCTTCCTGAATACCCTGTTTGCTCTGGTTGGTCAGCTCACACACGCCTGAGCCGACACTGATAGCTCTGTCATATTTGCAGCTTCTGTCTAGCTTAATTTCTGCCATTTATATAGGCATATATTATACAAATGAGTGACATGGTGATGTAGTGTGATGTCACAAAGTCACAAAATTAAAGGCGAGACTACTGACGTGGCGTTTCAGGAGCAGTGTTTACTGTGGGAGAGAGAAGCTTCTGTTGGTGCGGACTTTGACCTTTTTAACTTTAAGATCTTTGACATGCTAAATATCCTATATACAGGTCTCCTTTAAGACTAGTGGAGTATGATTATCCTGTCAAAGACGATGGTATCTGGCTTCTTGTCTCTGCCTAATGTAGCTTGATTTAGCAGGGATTTACTCAATTTTACAATATAGAATGAGGATTTGTGATCAATTTAGAAATACACATTTGCATTTATATTTACATATAGCAGACACTTTTGTCCAAATCGACTTAGAGCAATTCATACATACATTCATACACCGATGGCGGTGGCTGCCATGCAAGGTCCCGAGCAGCACATCAGGAGCAGTTTGGGGTGCCGTATCTTGCCCAAGGACACTTCGACATGCAGACCAGGGGAGTCAAACGATGCTGGCTCTACACCTGAGCCACAGCCATAGCCACTGAGTATATACCTATACCATGAGTTCAAAGATAAATCGACTGAATGCGATATAAATTGAGATGGTACATCTCAGTGAGCACAGAACTTGTTGCCGTGTTTCTGTTCAAGTTTAGAACACATTTTCAGCATTTGGCCATTCGGTCAATTTATAATTGATGTCCCCCCCAAAAAAAAAGCAAGCAGCACATTTTCAGCTGGGGTGTCTTTAAGGAGGCACTCGGCTGATTTTTTTAGATGCCGTTTTTTGTACAGTGCCGCTGTTTTTCAATGCGTGCTTGAAAGTGAAAGGCAGGAAGGTGAAGTCGTCGCACGGGAGACGTCAGTCAGAGGTGAAAGCAATCTTATCTAAGAGTTGCAGGCAGCTTTCTCTCTATCTCTTGTTGTCTTTTCCACAATCTTTTCCCCGCCTCTCTCTCTCTCTCTCTCTCTCTTGTTTTCCGGTTCTCTTTGTTACTTCCCCTCTCTTGCCTGACCGCTTCTCACCTCAGTGAACGGGAAGAGTGAAAAATGTTACAATTAAAACACACGCTGCTTGTACAGGAAGCAGAAATGATTGCTTCGCTTTGTCCACCGTGGGTGTGTTGAGAAGCTACCAGCTCCGGCCTGTAAACAAGAGAGTGAAAACACGCCTCGCAGTATATGGGGTTAATGAACGGTCTCCTTGGCAACCAGCAGCCCTTAATATATTTTACTTAAAGTTCCGGCGTCCGTGCGTATGCGAGCATGCATACGGTACCAGTGTTCTCCGTGACGTGCACTTAATTTCTCTGCTGGAATTACACAGTTTTTTTTT
>CAEMYA010000120.1:1711539-1728554 GCA_903131615.1 Diplodus sargus
GCACCGTGTTCCACAGTGTGCTACACCGTCGCATTATATTGAGCGCTTATGTGGTTCTGCGGCTTTCCGCGAGGACTGCGTGTGGTTGTGCATTAGCACTTGACACAGAGCGGATCAGCGTTGCTTCAGCTGAAAGAGGTTTGAAGCTTAGCATGGCTGCATAGTTAATGTCATGACTAGGGTCTGGCAGATGGCAGAAACAGTTAGGGATCTCATTAGATCAACCAAGCGTCAATGCTTGTTGCAAAACCTTTCATTAAAGTTCCATTGCGGGGATACTACTGTCTCACAATATTGGTCAAAGTCAAGAGAGGGTAGAGCAAAGTGTTGAAATGTTGCAGCTGTGTAAAGCCGAGGGATTAATACAATGCATTCGTCTAATCAGCAGCGATTCAGCTCAAGCGTGCATGCGTGTGGCGCATAGGAATATGTATGTGCGTCAACCGGAATCTTCGCATCCGCGTGTTTTCATTTATCCGTGCGTGCGTGCTCGTGTTTGTGTGGGCGTGATGAGTGATGCATCCTTGCTGAGCATAGCAAACAGGATTGTGATGGTCACAGAGCACATTTTGTACCATTTGCCTTGTAATTAACTGGAATTTGTTCAGCACAAATGCACTGCAAGCGTGGGAATCTAAAAAAACAAAAAAATTTATTGACAGTTGGTGAGGGGATGCTGGTTTTTATTTTCCAGGGGAAGGATTGAAAATGCCTTCATGTTAACACTTATTTTATTTGTATTATCTTTAATGACAGAGGGGCTAAATGGACCATAGGGGGAACTGATTAGCAGCACCCAACAGCTTGGCTGCCCCGAGTCAATGTGGATGTTTTATGGTTTTTTAAAGGACATTTAAAATGAATTTTCATATGGTTTGAGGCATTGGGCTAATCACAGCGAGCAGTCTTCTTATGAATGATGCTACACACTCGGAGGCATCAGAATCGCTGGCTGGCAGCAGTCATTACAGAGAAGAAAGGCATCACTGTAGAAAGGATGATCTTAGACAAAGCAATAGACACAGCAGGCTGAAACAACTCTCTTTAAAGGCACATTTCCACTACCAAGTGAAGGTACCATTATCTTTAATGTTGATTGATGCTGTTTGAAAGAGACAGAGAAGGGAGACTTTCTGACATCCAATTCATGGTCTATCCTTTTCTTTCTTTTTCAGCCCTTTTTTAAAAAACTCTTTTTCAGTGATTATGCTCAAGTGTAGAGTCAGTCGCAGAGCTGAATCACTCACATTCTGCCAGGGTTCTCTCTGCATTGTTCTGCCAGGAACAAGCTTCCTAACAACATCAAAGAGGTCAAAAATAGAGTTTTGCTTTAAAAAGTCTATGAAACAAATATACTCTCAGAGAAGCTGTCGTGTTTTGGTACATTTTTGTTTGTTTTTAATCTTTTTTCTAATTTCCTTTTTTGTTTTTGTCCATTATAGGTTGTTGTGTTCATGGTCACACGATTTTGTTTGTTGTTTTATTTACAGACTTAATTGATTGATTGATATTAACTTGTACTTTTTTGTGGATAAGGACCCCAGGAACACCAGTTACCACTTTGTGGAAGCTAATGGGGATCTAAAAAAAAGACAATGGAATAAAGGATACATTATCGCCAGAGAGAGACGTTGATTAACTTGACGTCAAACATCACACTTCACAGACTGCTCATGCCTCTGTGAGCTGACCAATCAGAGCAGACGGGGTTTTTGAGCAGGTGGGCTTTAAAGAGACAAGGGCTAAAGCATTCTAAAGCAGAGTGAATGGATTTGCTGCTGAACTGGACAATATGAGAAGAACAATGTGACCTTCGAACATTAAAGCACGTTGACATTTCTAGTGGACCCTGACAATAAAATTATGAACCTGGAAATGAGAAAAATATGTGACCTTTACATGGGTGTTTGGGGTTAGCGATAGCAGTAGAGCAACATCAGATGGTAAAAAAACTCTTGTTGTGGATTGTCTCTTAGACGCGCGGTATGTACATTGTTTATGTCCTCGCGAGGTGAGCGTCTGATAAAAGAGACTCGGAATGCTCAGAAACTTCTCGCACATCACAGGGTAGCACCATCAAACGCAAGACGAGAAGTTTGATCTTTCAAAGACGAGAAGCAGAACATACTCGGGATGCCTCTGCCCTGGCGGACTCGGATTGAGTTTTAGTTGTTGTGAGCATTACTGATCAACACCTTAGGAAAGCAATCGGCAGAACTATTATGCACAGTGATTTTTTTTTTTTTCCCTGCTACCTCTGGTGATGGGAGAGCACGGAGGCCCATGCCCAGAGCCCTCTGGTAGATGGTGCTTTGCTGGGATCTGTGGAACAGAAAACCAAGCTATTTACAGGGAACACAGCGGCCTCAGAAGTAGCTCCTAGCCTCGGGGTGCAAAATACTTGAAAATAAGCTCCTGGTCTCTTTGATGTGTGTGTGTGCACCAAATCTAAAGGCATTTCAAGTAGTGATGCCTTTGAGCCAAGGACGAGTCTAAATTGTCTCTTGGAGCTGGAGATGGTCGAGGTTGGGAAGGGGGTTAAGTAAAAATCAAGAAATGTAATATTTTTCCTGATGGTTGCATTATCATAATGTACACTTCACACGCGCTCTGACAGGAGTAATCCCAGCTGTGTTTTTTTTTATTTTTTTTTTTAAAGATGGCTATCACGGATATGTGGAGCACCAGAGGTTTATTGTTTAGCCGCTGATGAGCGAAGACAACAGTCTTGGGATGCTCCTCTGATGAGAAGATGAGTTTTTTTTCTATCTCCGTGCAACGCTCTGCCCTGTTTAGCAGCTCTAATATGATGGAAGAAAACTGTTCTGGAGCAAATTAAGTGAGCGCTTTATAACATCTGCCTCTTCACAGCTATTTCATTTTGGTATTGCCGCCGCATTAAAGGCTCCGTTCTGCATGGCAATCTGCTGCCGTTGTTGCTGCTCAACAGTTATTTGTCACAGCAGATAAGGAATCTAGCAGCCCAAACTGTGATTGCATGTCTCACAGATTGGAAATTACCGACCAAAGCGATGCAACATATTCAAGTACAGCGTGGAAGGAAAAGATATAAAAAGACATGCACGAGATAAAATTGTCACGCGTGGAGGAAGAGTATATTGAATGTCAATGCACAGCGCAAGTTCTGAAAATGTGATTAAAGGAGAAAAGGGAGTAAGAAGGGACGGTGGGGACGGAGGGCCGCCTCGCACGAGAACAGATCGGACGTCATGCAGCTTTAGATAGCCGCTCCGCATGGTGCCGGGGTAAGCTATGGCTGGTAAAAAAGATGGGAAAACGTGACGGCGTACTTTAAAAAAAGCTTTCCGCAATTTCATCCCAGGCCGCAGACGTGGCGAGACGCACACAGCAGACGGCAGAGAGTCTCGGGAGGTCTGAATGGCGCACAACATCTGAAAGACCTCAATTTTGAAATGGGATGGTTACTAAACTGCTGTAACCGCGGCTTTTCAGGTTTCCTTGTGCCTCAAAGAAGTGAGATGAAAAATAACATTTCACAATCTCTGGACCTTGAAAGCTTTCTTCTTTTTCCACAAGAGGAAAAGGGAAAAGAAAAATTTCAGACTTTCACGCTTCAACGGTTATTTGGTCTTTTTTTTTCTTTTTTTTCTCTCTTCTCCGTTCTGCGGCCAGTGAGTCACCTTCCTCCATTTTCACTCAGACACACTTTTGAAGCGAAGGTCCCTTTCTCTATTGCCAAGACAAGTGTTCGTTTGAAAGGCGTGTTTGAAGTAAGAGTAACCGTATTTCATATTTTGACAAGAATGGAAGAGCCCTCTGGCACAACAACAAAGGTGGTGTGGACCTTGATAGATTTACAGGTCAGAGGTCATACATAGCCTAATGGTGCTGGGACCTTTTTTTCTTTTGCTCATCCTGAAAGTGATTTTGAAACGATATTTCACTGACTTTGTCTCTCCAGGCTTTTTTGGACAAACCATTCGTTATTCACAGTGGGCTGTGGCTTTTATTGTGGCTGTGGTCAACTCAGATTTGTGTCAGGTCCGTTGTATGCCAGAGAAACGTCAAAAACTATTTCCATTACGCTCAGCTGATCCCACGTTCTCACTTTCATGGCAGAATATGGCTACAGCGTGGTGTCCGCAAAGCTGCGTATGTAGTACTTTGATGTTCAACCACTTGATGTATTGATTGAAACACTTGTGTCTTCTTTCAGATATAAGCTTTGGTTCCATCATGTTAAATGAGTCCTGACATTCTCCGTATTGTACATCCATAACGTTGGTAGAGACAGATTACGAAAAATGATCAAAAGAGGCGAATGACATGAAATCTCTACTTTTAATCTGTTGTAGTCCCCGAAACAGCTGCAACGATCGGTCGATAATTGATTAGGCGACTCATCAGTCCAGTCGTTTTTTAAGCAAAAGCGTCATAACATTTGCTTGTTTTAGCATCTTAAATGTATAGATATGCTGCTCCTCTTTTTCATTTATAACAGCAATTTTTGATATTCTAGATATTTTAGACTAAAAATTAAACTTTTAGTTAAGAAAATATTCTGAAGTTTAGATAGCTGAAAGTAATTGCTAGATGTAGCCATATTCAAAAAATGCTGGATCCCACATTTCCCCATTATGCAACTTCTGTTTATCGTCCTCCATTAGGTCTTGAATAAAAATGATGTAATTGGTAATTACATTATATATTGTACAATTTTGAAACATTTAAAAACTCCCTAGAAGATTTACTCAGCAAAATGTGATGAAAGCATGACACAAATATTATCCTCTAGTGTTACATAATGTAAAATGATGTTACGGACATGAACAAATAATGAGGGCTCAGGTTTGTAAAGCTGTAAAACTATCCAACCTGTTTATTCTCCAGCTACATGGAATTAGTTGTTAGGAACGGTTGGTACTCGTCATTGGCTCCCATTTTTATGATTGTGTAAAGGACAAACAGGAAATGAAAAAAATAAGTAAACTTTCAAAACAAAAACAAGCAAGATTTATACTCTGCAACAATTGAACTGTAGTCGTGTGGTTGCAAATGAAATCAAAGAGCACACCATGCCTACATATCACCTCAGATGACATCACACGGACATCATATGACGATAATCATCACAAAAATAACTGCAAAAAAGTGAGTAGGTTTCATGCTACACACAGTCAAACTATAAAAAAGGTGTTTTGTGAAGGAAAATCTCATTTTCGGTCGCACCGGTTGACTTAACATGGAGCACTTGCGTTAACTTGCTTTAAGTCTATCTTACATTTCTTTTCACGTCGTGGAACATCATTTTTATTTTTGTCATTCTCCAGAAGTTCGGCAGCAGTGTTGCCGAAGGTCGGCTCGCTCATTGAAGACACCAGATGTGAAGCTGTAATGGTCTCAGGGGGCAGGGCAACCATCAGCAGCTGCCATGGAGACAGTACTTATTCACTGCCTCTCGTTTCACTGTTACCCCCTCACATCTTTGAAGTCTATGGAGGGGGAAGTTGTGGCTATAATTCGGGGCTGTTTTTTTTTCTTTCTCTAAGCTTCCTGCGTTCGCTGGAAGCACCTGCATTAATCCAAGGTAACACCTCTGATCAAGGATTTAATTTAGACCTGAAAAGGGTGTGCACACCGCAGTCCTACAGGCCAGATTGTTGTGTTGACAACGGAGGTGATGGATGGGTTTTGCCTCAGGCAGAAAGAAAGGCAGAGATCTCTCACTTTGCTCCCTTTGCCTGGTGCTACAAACACAATATGTGACAGGAAATATAAGAAAATCACAGCCTGGTTTCTTTATTGAGAGCAGTCTATCACTGAAGCAACTGAGGCTAATCAATGAATGCGTTTTTTCTTTTTTGCTTTCTTCTGGAGAAAATAAATGTATTTTGTTGGAGTAAATCAGTCTTATTTTCTTTTCCCTTTAAGCAAAAGAAACCGTTTTGAATCCACACCAGACTTTCACACAATGCACAGGGCAGAAGCGGAGGTTAAAAGCGGTGACACGCTAATGCCATTTCTATAAGACAATCCTGGAGGACAGTCAATACGTCTGGCTCGCTGCCTACTTCTGCAGACAGCAAAAGTGCCAGTATTTACCCCTGAGTGATTTATTTTTCTCTAAGTGATCTTCCAAAACAAAGACGGTCTTTGGTCTTTTTTGCTTGAGAAAAAGCAAAGCTGTTGCCATCCCTCAATTCAGAACGTTTCACTCCCGGCCGCATTGATTTCTCTTGTTACTGCAGGTCAGCGGGAGGAAATTGAATTGGAAATTGCAGAAACACTATTATTTCATTTTCTGGCATTTGTATTTTTCTTTTTTTTCTCTCGCCTCATTCTGTATTTTTTCAGAAGTCGGCTCTGAAACTTATGGGAGGAGCAGCTACTGTCGGCACAATTAAATGACTGCTCTGACTTTGGCTTCTTTAATAACACTGTCCTCTGACGCAAAAAGGCTGCGCTCACCCCTGTGGTTTTTAGACCACGTTGGTTTTGCATTTATGAAAGCCCTTTCTCCTTTTCTTTGCCGTCCGCCCTCTCTCTGTGCACATGGGGTTAGATCTGCTTTTTACACAGAGAACACAGGGTCAGATTTTGTTGGATTGCTTCCTGAGATATTTTACCTTTGGGGAAGGGGTGAAGCTTTAGAGTAATAATGAGGTGAGCGGCGGCGGTTTGTGGGCGTCTGGGCTGAAAGAGACGGATCGGGTCGACGTTGGAATATATTTCAGTGTCCTCTTAATTTCACACAAGCTTTGACCCCTTAACTTTGCTCAATAAAGCTTCGCCGCACATCTTTGCATATCCGTGCATTGACGATTCGCATGTCTGTGGCAGCGGCAGCAACACACCTCACTTACCTGTTCTTTAAGCGGAGTGAAGGCAGCATACGTAGCTCGCCGTACAGTCCATTTCCCCCTTTCATGGCTTCGGGAAAAAGTGAGTGGGAAAACTCGCCCAACATTTTCTTCCTCTCTGTAATTCAAAATAAAGCATGTACTCAAACGTCCGTGAGTCAAAGTAACATTCAACGTCCACAGTTGATTCATACAAGATTACCTAAGGTCATTTGTCTGTGAACAGCAATTTTCACCGAAGACACTTCAACGTGTCACAGTAAATGGAGTTGCATTTCTATAGCGTTTTTCTTCCAGTCTACTGACCGCTCAAAGCACTTTACAACACTTGTCACATTCACCCATTCACACACACATTCATACACTGATGGTAGAGGTTAGCATTTAAGGTGCCAACTGCTCATCAGGAGCAATTTGGGGTTCAGGATCTTGCTCAAGGATACTTTAACATGCAGCTGGGGGAGAGACCTGGGGATTCGAACCAGCAAGACAACACGCTCTACCTCCTGAGCTACAGCCGGCTCAATAAGCACACGTGTTTACAGATGTGTCTCTTGTGTCAGGTTGAAGATAAACTAAAATAAACAAATGGTTTCTCAAGCTAAGGGTCCTTATCAAGACAAGGCAAATGATATTTGTTGGAATTAAGCCGAAGAACCTTCCTTAGAAATGAATAGATAATCAATTTATACTGACAGCAAGACCAAGTAGTCTTTGAATCTAAATGTAAGATTATGAAACTCAGGCAGAGTTTTAGTTGTGTGTGTGTGTGTGTGTGTGTGTGTGTGTGTAGATAATGATGGCTCCATCCATTTAGCTACTTAGGGTCCTGCTCTTGCACATGCCTGCTCACTGTCACTTGCCACCGCAGAAATAATCAGTGACACCTTTTGCTTTCCCGACAATGACAAGTCCAAAATGTCTGCTGTAAAAAAAAATAAAAAATGCTAATGCTGACAGTCAGATGGGGTTAGCTGCCTTTGGAGGCAGGAAATATTAAATAATTTGTTTGTTGATGTCAAAATAAATACTCATAAGATCTAAGGAAGCTGAAAAGTGACTTTTTTTTTCTTTGCTGCCAAAATCGAATATTTAAACGCTGAAACTGAGCTTTTTTTTCTGCAGGGTCTCTTCAGGGGAACGAAAAGGGACAAAAGCATTAGTGAATGAGGAGTGGGAATGTCACAGCCCGAATAGGATTAAGTTGGTAGCTTTTTCATTCTAAACACCGAATCAGGGACTGGTTTCCAACTGGGATGAAAGGTGGACATAATTAACTTTGAGGTAGGATACTGTTACGAGCTGGTAGGATTAAACCAGTACAGTCCTGGGTCCCCAGGAACAGGACTAACAACCTCTGTTGAATATCAGCGGTGATAAATCATGAACTGTAGCATGTAAGAATATTGTCATACAAGGACGATCAAAGCTATTGCCACGAAAAGCTAAGAACACGCTTATTTTTACCAAAGAGTACGACTGCACAGAGCAGCTTTTGCAAGCGCTAACATGAACATTGTTATAAGATAATGAAAATCATCCTTCAGATTCCAGCTTCCCTCCCTTTAAGTTGTAATGGTCGTCCCTCCCAGGTGAATAGTTTTCTCAAAAAATATGTTTTCATAAACATGCGGGTTTGCAAAGAAAAGCCTATATTTTGGTCCAAGACTATGTTTACAGTGTATCCTTGAATAAAACTGGCACAATGCCTCTCACACCTTCCCATGGGTTACTGGTTTAACCAGAAAAGCGCTTTAAGAATTAATTATGAGGAACAGAGAAATGCTTGTTCAGTGCTGAATAAACTAAAAAAAAATAAAAAAAATCCCTTTTTTATGTTTTTTGGGCTGTTTTAGGGATATTTACGTCTTAGTAGAGTAAAAAAAAAAAAACTGCTGGAGAAAATGTGGTGATATTCTCTGGTGAATTATTGCCAATCATAAATAAATCAAGGAAACACACTTTTAGGCCGATGTTTTATTCAAAATATTTCAAAAAAAATGTCCTAACTGCGTGCTGCTGCCGCAGCTGCTGCGGCTGCTTGTCTTCAAACAAGTGATGTACTGAACATATCTATTCACTGTTTGCCTCTGACAGGGTTTTGTCCAGGGTTTCTCTCGGCCGCATATAGTCGGCGCGCAGAATCCAGTATCGTAGCAACGGTAACTGTGGGAATAGAAACCTGTGGAGAGGTCAATGTGATGGCCTCCACTTGGCCTCTTTGTACAAAGGCTCGCTCATTGATTTTTCTAATTCACAACATCCATAACCCACCTCTGGTGCACAACAGCCACCTCTGCACACAAACAGAAAAATATTCCATCCACTTCATTTCTGATTGACTCTGAGTCCATATTTAATTAACTGCAGCCAGATAAAAACACGTTTTATTTCAAAACAGCTCGACCCAGATTTCGATACGAAACACGTCGGGCTGTGTCTATCCTGCATCCCCACCCTCTCTGCGTTTTCTTATTTCTTCACTTTGCCACGGACCCGTCTGGTCTGTCTCCTATCCCTATCTTCTCCTCCGTGTACGCATTTGATGTCGGCTTCAGTCCTCGTGGGACGGACTCTCCGGGGACCCTTAATTGACAAGTGTGTACAATAACTAATCAGCGGCAAAGCAACTGCCCTTTAAAATGATGAATTAACTAAACTAATTTCAGATAATCCTTCACCACGCTGGGCCACGCTGACAGCGCCAATTGATATTTGAAATGCAGACACCCCCTCCTCTCTGACTTCTGCCAGTCATTTTCACTGCACACCCCAAACCCCCCCCATCCCACCCCCTCTGTAAAGGTGGCGTGGTTGATAAACTGCTGATGGAGCTCGGGGAAGATTAAAACAATTTCCCAGCTCGACGTGACTGCGTGGAGTCTCACAAACATACTCCCCCGTCGTAACCCACACGCAGCCATATGCACGCGCGCATACACAGTGACATTACCTTAAGCGTGGACCGCACTTACTAACATGCATATATACACATAATGATTTAATTTCAAAGGGCAGGGTTAAGTCTAGTGGGCATTTGCTCGTAGAAGTTCATGCCTTATAAGAGGTTTACCAATTTAAATTCTCCTTCTGTGTTGACGCCTAACCTTTCCCCCCTAAAGCTCCATAATGTGTTCTGTCAACGCGGTCCTCTCCCGCAGATTAACAGCGTCAGACGGTTGTAGAGAGGAAAAGGACAACACGCTGTTCTCATCGCAATGGAAGAAACTCCTGACAGATCGACCTGACATCAGACATCAGCGTGTACTGTAAGAACAGGGGGAAAATAAATGAGGCCAAAATCCCTGTAGTTCTTCAAAAAAAAAGTTGCACAGACGAAGTGCTGTCATGTGTACATTCACGTTTTCATGTGAGTGAAATGTGTAACGAAGATGGTGGTGGACGAGGAGGTTCTTAGGCCTAATTGAGTTGTCCTGCAGGTGTCTAATTGCCAGTGTTTCTCTATCGTTACATCACCTCCACCGTGTGATTAACGAGTCCTGTGAAGGTTTTTCGGGGGAGAATGGCGCAGAATACCGCTTCTTTGATTATAACCAGCACCGGACTGGGAATTGACAGCCGACAGGCTTCTCCATCAACTAAACTGAGAGTATGTTGCACTTTTCTGAGTACATGTTACATGTTGCTTTGAAACGATACGTCTGTGTTGCTTCACTCTGAGGGCAGCGGCCGCAATAGGTGTACAGTTTGGAGAAAGACGTCCGAGCGCAGGTTTTTTTCTAGAGATTTTATAATTAATTTCTTTTTTGTTATTTTCATAACTGAAATGTTTCAAAAGTCACCTTGATAGAGTGTTTTATCCCATTCTTAGGGCAAAGCACAGACTCTGTATATAGCTGGACACCATGTCTCCACCAGGCCTGGGACTGATATGAAATTCTCATGTCCCAATCAAAGCCCAACTAATTGCGATTCACACTTTTATCCCAATTATAATCAAGATATGCTGAAATCTTAGGAATGTCATTAAAACATACTGGAATCACTCAACCTTGCATTTTACTTTTGAAACAAATAGTTTTTATTGCAGCACAGATGGGACTCACTTTTTTTTTTTTGAGTGAACAAATAATATAATAATCTGTTTTTCAAACTGCTCAGTGAACCGAGCTGTGTGGTGGTGCGTGAAGATGTGACAGCAAATTGGAGGCGTTGGTTTGCAGGGCAGACACCTTCCCTGGCAGGTTATGCAGATAGGCACCTTCTCTCCCTGTCACCTTTTCGCTTGAAATCCTTTTGTACTTCACCACATCCAACTTAATCTTATTTGCAGGCGACGCAGTTTAAGACTTCGGCCATGTTGACAGCCTTGGGATTTTGGACTCAGTGGAAGGATGCAACGCCCTCACTGTGACAATTCAGAATAATTGAAATATTAATTCCCGATTATGCAGACAAACAGTTATCCCAAAAAATGGAAATTCGCCACGATAAACACGAGTGTTTTCATTGCGATCTTTCAGCTTGTGATGTCATTTAGAGCCACAGTCTGCCCGGTGGTGATCAAGAGGATGGAAACTATCAAGGTCCCAACCATACACTCAATCACAAGCAAGGCTCAGCTGCCATTCACGGCATTATAGCCCCATCTTATAACACCGACTTGTTAAAACCAAACATAATGGGAAAATGTGCACTTGAAGTAACAGAAATGTAAGAAACCAGTGAGGTTCTGAGCTCCTTGTGTATATGTTTATTTATTGTTTTATTAAGATAGTGACCACACAGTTAATTCAGTGTGGTTTCTACATGTTTGAGTGTGTGTACAGTTTGTACGAGTGTCACTTTTCACTCTCCGTCCTTTCACTCTCCTGTTCAGAGGTGTGTTTGGTCAGTTGGGGGAAGCAGCACTGTCAGTAGAGGCAGCTGGGGAAAAAAAGAAAAAAGAAGCAGAGCAGAGCATCTGCAGGAGGTTCTTAGTAGACAATTGTGTACAGGGAGCCACTGTCCCCCTCTCCCCTCCATGCATTTTTCATCACACGCTCATTTTTTTTTTTTTTTTTGGACTATTTAGCTTTTCCCTCCCCTCTAAACTTCCATGTGGTGCGTGCTGACATGGCATTTCTCAGCCTCGCACACAAAGCCCTCTGGTGCTCAGTGTACTAAAGTTGGAGCGCGTCCGTGTTTGTGTGTGCGCCAGCTTTGTTTGTGTGCGTCGGCGTGCCATGCGCCCGTGCTTGCAAACATGCGAATGTTGAGGAAGTTTTTCTCCCTCACCACACGCTCACATCACATATATATGTGATCCCACAGACCCCCCATAGGCGGGAGGGAAATAGAGAGAACTCTCTTTTTTTTTTTTTTCTTCGGAAAGTCCATTTTAGCCAGTTGGCAGCACCCGAACTACAAAATAGTTGAGACTTCCCTGCAAAGAAAAGGATCGTCTTAAATTATTCCGAGCTGAAAATTCAAATTTCATTTTGTTTTGGCCCTAAGCAACGGGCAAAACTGCCTGGGTGAGATCTGTAAAGGTCAGGGGGAATTAAAATGCTTACTGTAAGGTTTGTCAGTGAGAGGGAGGGAGGGAGCGAGCGCGCTAGGTGGAGATAGAAAAGCCAGAGGAAAAGGCCATCTGCCTGATAGTTTGGTCTAAGTTGCTGAGAGAAATAAGTCATTCCTTTTTGCAGTCTAATGCTATTAGGTGTCGGCTTGACAGGTCCACATTTCTCCACTCCGCTCATATCTATCATATTCCAAGATATAGATTGCATTTATACGTCCCCCATCCAAAATCGAGCCTCATGGTTCAAGAGTTTCATCAACAGACAGCGCGTCGCTTTTACAACACATTTCTACGCGTGTCGGGCACAATAGATGATTTGCTATGACAATAAACAAATCCAATAAACGTGATGCATGAAGTAAAACAGCGAATGCGAAAATGTAACTGACATCCGATGAAGAATTCCTCCCGCCCCCTCCTGATGATTTGCTCAATATATAGATATTTATTTCATTAGATATCAAGCAAAATATCCTGGAAATGAAAACAAATGAGCTGTCAAGAAGATTGGGGCAGAGGGGAGAGAGAGAGAGAGAGAGAGACAGAGCATGCCTTCTCTCCGATGAGTGTGTGTTGATGTGTGTGAGAGACAGAGATGGAGAACATTATTGGGGTAATCTTTGCCGCGACGCGCACACAACAAATGCATTTGCCTGTATCCGTTCGTACACATCCCTCTGCGTTATGAACACGTCTGTGTTACTTATGTCATACACACGAAGTAGAGGCAGTAAGTGATCCATAATAATAATAACAATAATAACAGCACAGTTGATACGAGGATGAGCAACCGCACGTTTTATGGCCTTAAAAACTTTTCCTCATACATGCAGTGCGCGGATGCTTGTATCCAAACTTACTTTTTTATTCGCGACCGGACGTTTACCACAGTAGTAACGCCTTTTTGCCCGTTGGTATCGCCTATCGGCATCTCAACATTTGCAGGTCTAAACCATAGACTGTGAATACCAGACAGAGCTTTCGGGTCGGAAAAAGTGCAACCTTAGACATGCACCCAGCAGGAAGTGACTCCACCGGTTGCAAAAAGAAATCTGACCGTATGTAATCCTATAAGAAAATGACTTCTCGCTTGAGTTATTAGATCAGTATACAGTTTCCTGACGCGTTCATGGTCTTGATTGCTAGTTTCAAGTCTTATTCAATACACAAAGTGAATTATGGCTCCATTTAGAGTAAAATAAATGATAAAGCAGGGCGTTCTTTAGGGCGTGGCTACCTTGTGATTGAGGAGTGGCTGGCGCAGTTGCTACATTTGTTCTCAGTCAGATAATCTCCCAGTGGCCAGCCTCTTGTTCAAATTTGATCCTTTCTGCCTCCAAAACAAGATGGCGACGGCCGTAATGCCAAAGCCGAAGCTACGAAGCATCAGTGAGTGTGATTTCAGGCGCTTCCCTCTTGATATCATGTCTGTATCAGTAAGCGTAGCAAGTTGTCGCGTTAACAAATGACAGATGGATGGACTCGTGCCACATTTGGTAACATGGAGCAAACAATTGTGGAGACGTTAGGAGGAATTATTGTTCTGCACAGTTACTGTATGCATTTCGCAGTCAGCCAAGCAAGTTTTCTGAAACTGAAAGTGAGACGTTAACATGCTGTAGAAAGTGAAAGCTGGAATACACAAAGGTGCTGATTTTGTAGAAACAGTAGTTAATCTAAAACCCTTTGTTTTCTCTGTCTAGCTTGAAATCCCTTTTTTTTCTCTCTTTCGTTTTTTCAAAAATTGATTATGAACACTTTCACCGAGCAAAAGGGGCCCCAAAGGATCCCTGTGAAAAAACATGAATTAGATTTACAATGCAAACTGACATTTTCGGTTATTGCCCCCCCAAAATCACACACAACATATGCCACAGGGTGCTTATTTTAGCAGAGTCGATGACAACGGTATATTCTGCCGCGCTACGCACCTGCGAGGGACAATTTAAGGAAGACAATTTGGTAGTTGATATCAGAGCCTCATAACAACAAAATTGAAATGCATTTATCCAAGCAAGGCAGGGAAAATACAAAAAAATAAAAAGGTAAAGGAAAGCAAGAAGTAAATTGTTCATTTCGCTAAGGCAACATTTAAATTTCCTCCTCACTGGGTTATTCTTTCCAACGTGGTGCAACAACAACAACCTGCTGCTCGCACACATGATGTAGCTTCATCCGGGTGAAGTAAGCGCTTGTTATGGAGGCAACGTGATGATGGAGAGGCAGACAAACCCGTTACATCCTCCTCACATATTAATGATGAAAAGGCATTGCTTGAAAAACAGCAGGTCACGTCAGGTTTCCATGTCAGGAGCCAGTAGGTGAGCTGTGTATTATACATCGCACCTATAGTAGTTAGTGTCAGTGGAAGACGTCTTCAGTTCAATCATTTATTTTTTCCTCATACATGATGTAGAAGCTGTGTTGTGGAAAACCTTTCCAGGGGTTCATTATTTCAGCAACGCCGGGCTCGGTGAAAAAATATGTGATATAAGTAGATCTGATCGTTCAGACGGGTCGGGATCAGAGGGGGAGTGTTGAGGTGGAGGAGGTCCTGTGTGCTATTCTGCCTCGGGCCCCCCGGAACAGAGCGCCTGTCCCGGATCATGAAATGTTTCAGTGGAATCACAACTTAAAAAAAAAAAAAAATAAAAAAAAAGTGCTGATTGACCCTCTAGCCTAATTAAAGCGCACCATCGCCAATATAGAGCAGATAAGACAGCCTGGCTGTCAGTGTGACTGACAGGGTTAGGCTCTCCCCCTGCAGTCACATCAGCACTACAGAGGCCGTGCATACAAAGAGCACATGGCAGCACCGAGAGCGGGAAGCGCTCTAAGTTTAGCATCTCGCCTACCTATCAAGAATCGGCTCCAACTAATAATACGGAAGTGGTAAAATATAAAAGTACACCAGTGACATGCTTTAGGGCTTATGTATTTATTTATGCATTTGCAACAGCAATTCCCCATCTCATAACTGTTAACACTGCAGTTTTTTCAGAGCAAAGAGAGACGCTCCGCACCGGAGTGTATGCAAAAACGAAGCTGCCGGCTGATGTCACACGCACAGAGCAAAATCTGAATCCACTTTCTTCAAGGTCCCTGTAGGTCGAGGCAG
Organism: Diplodus sargus; assembly: GCA_903131615.1. Taxonomy (NCBI): domain Eukaryota; kingdom Metazoa; phylum Chordata; class Actinopteri; order Spariformes; family Sparidae; genus Diplodus; species Diplodus sargus. The sequence goes on from CAEMYA010000120.1 coordinate 1,727,024, forward strand.
GTGAGGGCTCGAGCGCACCCTATATTCACCCTACAGCTCGCAGTGTTCGGGCCGGGGGAAAAGCTGACATGCAGGGTGGCCTGTAAGCCTCTTTTGTCCATGTGCAGCAAAGTCATCTGCCAGCTCAGTTGCTCTGGCAGACAAAGCTTCAGAGAGATAGCCCATATTCTGGTACATCCTCACTCTCTCTTGAGCTGGAGTTGGGCATGGCCCCCTCGCTCTCTATCTCCTAAGCCTCGTCCCTTTCATTTCTCCTTCTCTCTCTCTCTCTCTCTCTCTCTCTCTCACTCTGTCGTGCTCATGCAGCCCTTTCACGTTTTTCTCATCACCTTTGTCTGTGGCATCTCACTTTATTTTTGTTTTGTTTGTGTCCACATGTATATTACCGTGTCTGTGATAGTTGAGCATTATTTCATAACCTTTAAGTATTATCTGACTCTTTTTCCTTCCATCGCTGCTTTTGCCTGTCAGTCAACCTTTCCACTGTCTTCTTCCCAGGTAGAGGTTTTTTTTTATTTATTTCGGGCACGAGTTTATATTTTGCAATATTGCAGAGGTGAGGAGGTGAGAGGATATTGGTATTGTACTCTATATTTAACACAATCAGATCAGGAGGGCAGGATATCACATGAGGCTCAGTTTTGGCTCAGTGTGTAATGAAGTTTGTTGTCTCTCGCTATAAGTCAATTTTGTCCTTCTGTATGAGAAAAAGAAAGAGGTAATTACTCGAGAGCAACCATGAAGGCTAATGAGCTACCATGAAGGTAACTCATTAGCCATCCAATATAATCACAAGGTGACGTGTGAGAACGAACAGGGATGGAGATAGTGAGGCAGAAGGAGACCGACCAAAAAGAAATCAGACAAAGAGGGGGAAAAAAAAAAATGATGTCAGAGAGATGATACGAGAAGGAGCTGCCGCACTTCGAGGGGAAGAGAGAGAAACTGTGCGTTTAGAGGGAAGAGGTGGGGGTTGGTTGAGGGGGCTGGCCGAGGGGGTGTGTCCAACATTACCCTCATGAATCAGTGTCAGCGGAGCGATGAGAAAATAATTAAGAAACAGGCGAGCGCTGTGTTAAATACTGCCAAAGGTAAAAGGCCCATTCTACTGGATAGGAACACAATCTGGACGGGGGGGGGAAGAAGAATGGCAATAAATGGGATAGAGGGAAAATGGGAAGGGGGGGGGGGGTAGAAAATCCATATCATAACGGATGCCAAAACGCCCTTCAGTTGGCATTATGAAGGGAGACAATATAAATGGCGCTGCCATATTGTAAATGTTTATATACAGTAGCTACGTATATACACGTTTGCGCAGCAGTTTCAGGATTTATGACCGCGGCCGTAATACACTGAATTCAACACAAGGCTGCGAGTAATATTTCACATTTGTTATCATATCGAGTGTAAATTTGCTGAGACGTATATGGTAGAGATAAACCATTTTTTAAGCAATTTCTCCTTCTACTCTTCAGCCTTTCAGCTGTTCTGCTCTGAGGTGTGTGTGTGGCGGGGGGGGGGGGGGGGG
>CAEMYA010000120.1:1731908-1766149 GCA_903131615.1 Diplodus sargus
TTTTTTTTTTTGCGCAGCGACTCAAAGACTTCACACGAGGCCAACGCGCTCACACTGGAGAAGCTCATATTGATTAGGAAAAGGGTCAAAATGGATGCGGTAATCTCCAGTATGTATAAGCAGGCCGCGCTCTGCCATTTCATTATTCCCGGAGTTTAATTTCCAATGCATTTATTCCAAACAAGCATCTGTTTAGTAACTCGGAGTAAATTAAACATGATGGGGGGTGAATTTCAGGATGCCAGTGGTGTGTGTCACGATGGAGTTGCATACGGCCCTCTGCCACAGTGAGCTGTAAATGCATCTTCATGCCAGCGTGCCGCACAGTTTTCACAGTTAACTTGCCGGCGGTTATTAGAGCCCCCCCCGAATTGTTTAGGTGATGGCTTTTCACTGTAAACACCGCGGAGGAGGAGAGAGTCGCCCTAATTCAAGATGGCACTTGTGTCGACTGGGCCCTGTTTGCGTGATGTAAGCAAGAAAAAACAGCTCATAATTTCTTGTCTTATTTCGTATTCATCTATACAGCAGACGGCATTTACCACAGGTGAGTGGCTGCGGCAGAGAGATGATTCAGCTGTTTTTTTTTTTTGTTTTTTTGTTTTTTGTTAAGGCTGCGTGAGAGAGAGGAGGGTAATCCAGAACAGCATTTTCTGCTAATCATGTTTTAACCTCTCAGCTCGGCGGAATGTTTCAGGGTTGCAGTTGAATTCGCAGAGCTAAAGAAACACGACTCAGTCGGAAACATTCCTGACATCGCTATTAATTATGTTAAGACACTGTTGACTTTGGCTTGATAGTCCAGTTCAAAGTAGTTTTTCCCATCCTATGAGTAAGCCATCTTACACTCAGGGTGCAGATACAGGTCACTCCCGTTCCAGACCAAGAGGGCCATGTCAGTTTTTGTCACCTACCTCCATCAGATTCACTCATGGCTGAACTAGCTCGGATGTTTGACCCATATATATTATTCATTTATGGACACTTTTAAACGCACATACGTTTTACATTGATTCAAACCACGCTTATCAAATTGTATTCACATCGCTCCAAATCATAACAGAAGTTGTCTAAGGGCCCCCGTACTTTCTGTAATATTATTTACAGAGACCTAAGAATTCCCACTGTGACTAACCATTTACCGATAGTAGCGAGAAAAAAACCCTTACTTTTAAAGATACACTATGCAACAATCTGGAGAAAGATACCTGAGAGTTGAGTCTCATCCCCGGGTCATCCAATAATGACGCTTTCGGTCGACAGCTTCGGGTCTGATGCCAACCTGAGGCGCCAGTATTTGGCTTCATACAGTATCTGTGCTTTGAAAGGCAGAAACCTCGAGCAGAACCAGGCTCTGGGCGGTCGGCCATCTTGACCAGTTTACTTCTACAGTTGGTTGGTTACTTTATGCAGTGAAGATCAGGTCAGTGGGGAGAGGTATTACACCGCATTCACTGTACTGCGTTATTGATATGAATCCATAGAGGCTGCTCGTGAGACTGAATTCACGGAGTCCGTCTTTGCCGTCAGAACAAACGTGCCAGTAAAGTACTCCAGTAAAAGACGTATCAAGATAAAGATAGGGATTTCACAATCTGTTTAAATATACATGCCAATGAGGAAACCCCTGAGAGAAGTATCAGACATGCTCAGCATTCCATTTTAGTGCAATAACAAACATGTGAAGCTGGATTAATGGCAGCGCGTTGCAGCGCCACAGTTAAAACCAGCCCCTGTCTTTTGTGTTTGTCTACACAGGGTGCGTTCAGGCAAAGTACTGAGCGTAAGTCATCTGTGTCTTAAGCGGCACTCACAGCCCAGCGCACAGCACATTGTCGTCGCAAAATAGAAGAAAATATGCTTCGGGTCAGGCTTAAATGCATATAGCCGGGATAAAATGTGAGCCATTACGCGGACAGCTGGATTGATCGAAACGCGGGGAATATACAGAACGTTCCGTCACGAGGCGCGCGAGACAGGCGACTGAGAAATGCAGCCGCGAAGCCTCCTGCGCGGAGGCTTGTTAGCAGCGCGATAACGTAAATCAAAAAAACGGTGGAAGCTGAGGTGGTGGTGTTGGTGGTGGGCTTAGCAGCGGCAAAAGCGGTTCTGAACGATCGCACTGGTTATGAATTGAGGTGGTGAAGATTTGTGTGTGTGTGCGTGTTTTTTTATTTTTTTTTGTGAATCAGTTTAAGTCCTCAGAAATAAAAAAAAAACACACATTAGACAGCACCAGTCTAAAGAACAGCTGCCCCGAAGACAAGTCATTTCATTGTTATTATGGCGTAGTTAGCTGTGGTCATGGCGGGGCATCTGTCATCTGTAATCCTCCATGTCAGCCTGAGATGACATCTTAGTTAATGTAATTTTCTTTTCTCTCCCTCCCTTTCTCCCGCTCGTGCTCCCTTTTTTCCTCTCCCCCCCCCTCCAGACATGTGTAAATGGCTGTAGGTGTTTTGCACACACACTCTCTCCCTCTCCCTCTCCCCGTGTGTCTGTTTGCACACAGCCTGCGCTGCAGTGTTGTAGATAAATGAGATAATGTTTCAATTGGTCTGTGAACACAACACCTAAAACTCCCAAGGTGGCGTTTTAGTCGACAGCAGCCGCGGCAGAACCCTTAGACGGTGGAACGGATCTCCTCGATGATCTGTTTTCATGCGTTGTTAGCTTGTTTTTCCAAAAGCGCACTCACGTTGCAGAACACGCACTCCATCACTCTCTCAGCCACAGATGAGAAACTCTTGCTAAATGTCCCCGGCACATCTTTCTCACACTGTGTTCCGCTCCTGCATGTGTGTTCAGATTAGCAAATCCAGCCCACTGAACGCAACAGTGTCGGTTTTTTAAGGCTTTTTGCGTAGCTCACCGAGGCCCGGCATCACATAGGGGGTGTGATATATAGTGGCCAGCGATTCCTTTTATACTTTGAGTCGTATAAATATTATTCCATGCAGCTGGAGAGGTGACGTGCCAGTTTGCAATCTTTCAGCTGAAAGGATGGATGTGGCGTCATATTTTAAGACGAGCCGCGCGGTGCCGAGCTGCTCGCGGTGGGATCGCCAGGGCGAAGCTCATGCGAAATTGATAAAGGTCAGGCATTAATTCAAAACTTGTCAGACTCTCATCATCTACTTGACGATGGTAGTTAGAGCCAAAGTGCATGGGGGAAACGCAAAGGGCGCGGCGGCGGTTTGCTCGGTGGTCCTCCGTGCCGCGTGTGGCTCTTCCAGCTGTATACAGGAGCGTACATGAGATGTGGTCTGGAGGCATTCAGGGGGAATGTGTGCAGCCCGGCCCCTCCCCCACTTCCTTGACTCATCTCCCACATCCAACCTCAGAATTTATATTCTCCCTCCAGCAAAAGGAAGGACCATCTTGGCCTTTCATTTTCCAGTTCAGGGCTTTCCTTTTTTTGCAGATAAATGCTCTCCAATCCACCCTGACAGATGTCACATTGCATCACTTCCATTTTGATACATAGCCTCTGATCCTGCCACTTGCAATAAGGAGCCAGCACCAGGGACGCCCCTCCCTAGACAACGCTCTGACACGGGTGATTATTTTAAAGGTGCATCATTGGTGCTGCTGAGTGCTGAAACCCGAGCTGGGCGCCGCGTTTCGCGTACACTCGCTGCCGTGCCCGCTGCAAGGAACGTGGGTATCGGCTTGTGTCTGGGTCAGGGAAACGACAACAACACGACACAGTCGGTAGTCGTCACAGGTCACCCTGACACCGCGCAATACCTCTGGCAGCGATTTATGCCGCTCCCAACCCCTTTCACAGCGGCAGGCGCTAGTCCTGTCTCTCGCTCTCGTCTCTCCGCTGTGACTTCACGGGTCAGAGTTGGAGAAACAATCTGTGTAAAGGGAAGGTTTTAGTGCTTCTGCTGCTAGCAGAGACACGCAGCGCTGTAGCATTAATCATACAAGGCCAGAGTACATCAGTAAACACAGTGTGTCAGGTCAAGGTAAAGATCAGATCCCACAGCATTTAACAGGACTCAATAGCATACAGGCTATCTATTGAAAAGTCAGCGTTATTCATGGCATGTCTCCCAGCCTTTTCGTTCGCTCGCAGGAGAGACACACCATTGTTCACTGAAGAGCACGCTGAAATATTTTCTCTGGCTACACAAAAAAACACTGGATCAGCAGCAATTAGTAGAGTAAGAGAGAGATAAAGAGAGGGAGGGAGGCGGCTGAAAAAGAAACGAGGGGGGGAAAAATGTAGAATCAGCGAGAGAAAAAGAAAAGCAGAAAAGAGGGAGGGGAGAGAGAGATGAATAGAGAAGGGAGAAAAAAAAGAGGGACCGAGAGAAAGAGTGGGTAAAATAGCGAGAGCGATAGAGAGACAGAGCGAGTATAGCTGTGGTGTGTGTAGGAGGTTGAAGCTGCCTGGAGCCCCTGGTGCTTTTAAAGGACCAAAGACTTGCTCATTGTCTCGGGTCTCTGTGCCTCTGTGTGTGTGTGTGTGTGTGTGTGTGTGTGTGTGTGTGTGCGCGCGTGTGCAGAAACCTCTTCATTAGTCTTCCCATTGCTCTTCCCTGTAGCCCCTGACCACCCACTTACCCCCGGCAGCTACAATATATGTGCACATGCGGGACTGAACCCAGTTATACGAGCGATTAAAATGATCAGTCTTGGAAAAAAAATACAAAATAAAAGAGAATACGATGTGACTCAAGCAGTGCTAAATAAACTCCAAAGAAGAAATGACGAGGTTTCACCGCTGTATTTCCTCAAATCGGTTTCATCGAGGTCAAAGTTGTAATTTAACCTTTCGTCTCACTGTTTCGTTCCAGAAGACAGGAAGTTGTTTGTCGGGATGCTGAACAAACAACAGACCGAGGAGGACGTCTACCGCCTCTTCGAACCCTACGGAGTCATCGAGGAGTGCACGGTCCTAAGAGGTCCTGACGGAAACAGCAAAGGTAGGAGCCATGATACAGTTGTCAGCGCTATTTAGGTCACTGGCAGAGGAATGACAGTGTGTGTGAGCGTCTACGTCAGCCAGGGTATGTGAAATATATGTGACATATGCGGCGGATATGGGTCAGAAAGCATTTCCGTGTAATTACAAACATTTTCACGCTGCGCTGTTTGATGTGCTAGTCGGCTGCAGGCGGCGACAAAAATGTTAAGCCTAAGGTACCAAATACGGTTTGATTGATGTCTGACTTTCATAATTAGGAACTGTGAGACGTTAAGTGGAAAGTGAGTCAGTTAGAAATGTTCCTTTTGTACAGTTTGAAGAGAAATTATCGTAATTTGTTTTCGTGGCAGCAGACCCTCAGAAATCTATGTTTGTCATTATTTTAAAGGAGCTATTATTGTCTTTGTTTGAAGACAGGTAGGGAGATTTTGCATAGCTGTGGATATATTGTGGATACTGTCCAAAGGCCAGATGCAGAACCAGGACTCTCTACTTGCAGTGTAACCACCAGCAAAACAAGACACCCCATGTTATCAGTAATTGTTATCCCATGAAATATAGCAATGATTAAAAATAAAACATGCTCTATATTATGGTCCTTGCAATGAGCGACAGTAAAAAGGTATTACATCATGGTCTGGGTTAATACTGGTTTCTGATTGGCTGCCGGGTTATAATTAACTAGTGATAAACGGACACCTCTGAAACTAATATGTACTACTGAAGCAGTTCCAGTAAAACTGTCAGTTCATCATTCTAAATTAACATGCCAAAGCCTGTATGTAAAATGAGTGGCATTGGCGTCAGCTGGCTCCAGACACCTCGACGTTAGGAATCAATTAAATGAAAAGAAGTCTGAAAATCTTATTAACAATCGTATGCGTAGCCCTTAAGTGCACCATCCTCTAAACACCACAGGATGGCACCTGTACCGTCAGTTCAGTGACAGTGATCGCTTTTGTCATTAAGTTTACCATCCAATCACATTTATTCACACGTTTGTCAACCCAAAGTTATGGACTTTGAATTTTGCTAGCATAGCATAGCATAACATACTAGCTTACAGCAGGTTGGGCCAGTTTATCTCCCGTTGTCAAGTCGTATCTGAGGCTACGTCCCATTTACTAGAGTAGTGAGCAGCCTTTGCAAAAGGATCTTATGGGATTGTAATTACAGTTCCAGCTATTCGTCAAACAACGAGGTGTGCTGGGGAATCACAGTTACAGCTTGTGAAAAAAACGTTATACACTGATCACAAACAAGCATGAAAACATAAATTAGTTGCACGTTTGACAGTTCTGGCCTCTGGGTCACCCATTTATTCCTGATAATGGAAACTTAATCGGGCATTATAAGTCCCTTTTACATAAGGCCCTCGTACAGAATTGTGTATAAAAGTCTTGAAGGATTCTTATAGTTGATAATAGCATCACAAACACATTGAGTTTAACTTACGTAACTATTATGTCACTGTTCACCATGAACTGTTTGCTGTTGTTTCTTTATTAAGATTCACACAGACATTATCATGCTATTACTCAACACTTATTAACAGCCTATTAAATGTAAGAACAGTGGTTAATAAGTCCTTTATTTTGCACTTTTCTCAGAGATTTTGGGGGGTTGCCTCTATTTGATAGAGCTAAAGAATGGAAAGAGGGTACAATAATGTTAATAAGCATCGTAAAATGATGTTAATAAGAATCTTGCTAGCACTTATAAGAGACTTTCTAACAGTTAGCACAAGGAGCTTGATATAATGCCTCAACAAAAAGGTGAGTCATTTTAAAATGCTGACTGTGCCATCACAAACTCTTCCTCAGCACATGTCTCACTTTGGGAACTCCTTTACATTACAAAGCAGCGTTTTACTATTCTGCCACTAAGCGTTAATCTTAGGGGCTCTTTCCTACGGATGCGCTGCATGCTCTTACTGTAACTACTGTAGTGTTGATATCTCGCAGGGCTTTTTTCAGGCAGCCGAAAAAACTTTTGAAGACATCCGTTCCCTCTGACATGCAGCAAAGAGCAAAGGGACTAGTGGTTTTTCATGTCTCTAAAGCCTATTCCCCAGCCGGCGCTTATGGAAATTGTTGTGGAATTATATCTAAGGGGGTTTGAAGCCCGAGCGCTCTTACTCTGCAGTGGTTTGGAGGAGGAGGAGGGAAAAAGATGGATGTCAAAACAATTCAAGTGTCCCCTCGGTGAGGAAGGGGGCAGCCAAGGGGAAGATGCCAGCGGTGGAGAGTACATCCCCTCAAGTACAATTTTGACGTACTTGTACTTTACTTGAGTATTTTCGTTTCATCCTACTTCATACTTCTGCGTTTGAGAGGCAAATTATGCACTTTTTACTCCACTACGCTCATACGACAGCAGTAGTTACTAGCAGTTAATCATTTAGACATAAATCCTGACGTTGCAACATTAAACAAGGCTTGCACATAAAGGTGGCAATAATCAAGTAATATATATTGTATTATTCTGAATGTTCTGCACGCCATCTTCGATGCAAACTAGATTATTCCTACGTTGTGGCATTGCTATTTAAACTTAAGTAAAACTTCTGAATACTTCTTCCACAACTGGGAGTTGCATTCCTCTTTATGGCTTTGGAGTATCTGTACTCTGTCTGAAAATGCAAAATTTTAAAACCAGGCAGAGTTAAGTCTTTTAAGAAAACGCCGCGCCTACCACTAACCAGGCAGTACCCGAATCCTCTGACAGCCACAGCCCTGCTTTGCGCATGTCTGTCTGTCTGGTTTTCGGCCTAACATCGATGCGCGAATAGGAGGACAACAAGAACAATGGCTCATTGAGCTTTGTTTGTGCTGCTGACGAAAGTGTAGATTCGCTGCATCATCGCTGTGATGTGATGGCTCGCCGCTCTTCAGAGGAAACAGTTGTGTGCGTGTTTGATTACAAACTTAGACCACCATCTCCAAGGGATGGGCATTTCAAGCAAAAATGCTGTCCGATGCGCCAGAAACTATTTGACGATTATTAAATGATTCAGTCATCTGCTGTCTGTGGGTACTGTAGCAGACATCGCCACTGGTTTATACTGACCTCGTGCAATTCTACCAAGGCCGGTGATAACATGGTGCAGAGACCTTGGTGAAAAATAATGGAAAAGCTATAAAATCTAGCATGATCTATTCAAATACTTTGTTTCTATATTTTGACCTGTCCTTGGTCTTGCATGCATACTACAGTATTTTCAAGCGTTTTTGCAGCCTCGTGTCCACAGCGTTGTCGCATGAATGCTTACATTTTATGAAACGCAACCCTTTCCCACTTTTAATGAAACTGTTATCATGTAAACCAGTCAAAATCAAATCATTTGGTTGAAATGCCTTGTTAGAATATAAATTGATGCTCCCTATCTTGTGAGTTGCACAGTTTCAGTTTTATTTTAAAGTAGGTAGGCGATGCCCGGCGTGCAGAGTAAAAAGTTAACCGCATTATTAAAGCACCGTATACCGTATGACTGTAGCAAAGTCCTTGTACAGGTCATGCCGAGCTTGAGCTCTTTTCTATCCGTATCTCAATAGGGGGGTTGCGGTTTGACAGCTGAATGGGCATCTTGATTGGCTGGTGTCCACAGGGGTAAGCCCATTAAGAGTGGAAGAATGGCAGGGCGGCTGGGTCAAGCAGGATAGATGATAAGAAGAATAAAGTATGAAAGATTAAATAAGAATAGAAAAGAAACTTGAAATGAAATGAAATTAGGTGAAATAGGGTATAATTATGAGAGGGCACGGTGGCTCAGTAGTTAGCACTGCCGCCTCACTGCAACAGAGCCGCGTTCGCTCCTCACGTGCTTCCTTGTGAAGGGTTTATGTGTTGTTTTTGTTCCTCTGCCACCTTTAAGTTTGATAAATTCACTCAAGAGATAGGAAGAGCAGTGTGTTGGGTGCACTGTATAGTCTGCACACATGTATCACTGAGACTGTGTGTGTTTTTTTTTTACGACTTATCATTTGTACTAGTTTGTCTCAGCCTTCAACCCAGCACGTCCAAGAAGAGTAGAAGAGTAAACGGATAAAGTGTAATTCATGTTTTAATATAAACTCAGGCAGTCAGCGACAAAGGCAGTAAGTGCCACAGTGCTGAGTATATTTCCAGAAATGGGGTCTGTACAGCGGTGTAGTCATTTTTATAATTAATGTGCAACAGCTCACTTTGTGAGTTCGAAAAGCTATCCTCACTGTGTCTACCCCTCGCAATATTCCTCTAGGACATCAGAGCTGAGAGTGTTGGTTCTGTGGTTTTCTGGCCTTCGTGTTCACAAATATTGATCGTAGCATCCTGTTGTGGGAAACGATAAACGGCGCTGAATTCTCAAATGAAGCGGTTTTTTCCTCTATTTGAAAACATTATGAGTTTAGCCAGTTTAGCTACTATTTAATATGCACAGACAGGCATGTGGTGCTAAATAGCATGCTTTTCTGCTTCATCAGTGCAATCTCTTAGCCTGCAGCTCCTGCCTGCTTGTCTGCCTGCCTAATGCCCAGAGTGGGGCAGCCTGCTGTGCAATGAGAGCCTCTCACTGCACAGTGATTTTCTGCGGTGTCAAATATAATTCAACATCCTTTATTAATATACCGTAGGCTTTTAAACTGACTTGATTGATTACATTTACTGCATATATACACCGTGTGTTTGTGTGTCTGCGTCTGTGTGTGTGTGTGTGTGTGTGTGTGTGCCTGCATGTGTGCGGTGTGCATCTGCTCTCTCTTTTCAGGTTGCGCCTTCGTCAAGTTCTCCACACACACCGAGGCTCAGTCTGCAATCAGTGCCCTCCACGGCAGCCAGACCATGCCAGTGAGTACAGCTCTCTTCCACGGCTAAAAAAATAAAAATAAAAAAAATACACACAGAAACATACACACACACCACGCAACATCACACACGTTCACAACTGCTGCGGGCAGTCCAACACTCTGGATTCAGAGCGTTAAACTCCAGGTTTTGACCCCCAACTTCAAGGTTTTTAATCAACGTGCCGGAAAAAAGTGCAACTGTCCTCATAAATATTCCAGCTTTAAAAAAAAACAGATCCGACCAGAAACCTTCTGTCTGTATAATTAACGTGGTGCTTTCTTTTTTTCTTTTTTTAAAACATCCAAATCTAATTTCCAGATAAAACTGTTTAGAATGATAATTGAATTTTGGGTGAGTCATCAATCAGTAGTTCTGCTTGCATAATCAGTGAATATAACTCCAGTGTGAGATTACATTTGCTCGTTATATAAGCACGCCGTGTCCTCTGAATTCTCTCCGTATTGGATTTACTATGAGCGTAGAAGCTGTGCCGCTCATTTGTATGTGCCTCGTGTTGAGGCATCGGTCCCTGTATACCTGACGGTGTCAAAATAAAAGCTACTTACTTCGCACTCCACACCTGAATAGAGTTATTCTCTGTGACATCCGGCGGGCGGACCGAGAGTCACGTCCCGTATTATACAGTGGCATGAAGTGTACTCTGCTTTTATCCTCATTTTTGTTTCGGGAACTCTCGCCTCTGAGAAAGCAGGGGCCCTGAACTCCCTGCCACCCTATCTCACAGATGTCGCGTTTCACTGTATGATTTCATTATTAATGGTTGCCAATGTGTGGCTCAAGAGAGGAGAGCACGGAGAAGCGTGGGAGCCAGCTGTGCCGTTTTGGCGCAACCTCAGAGTCAATCTAAGTGCAAATGACTGCAGGTCATGAGGAAAGACTCTGGATGTCCATTCTCCATAGATACCCTCCGTCTCTGTTGCTCCGTCCCCCCTATCTCTGCTAGTTCTCTGCCCTCACTCGTCTCTCTTTGGCAGCCTCTCGGGATATTAGGCAATAGACTTGTTTACTCCACCTTTCACCACATTGGCTGCTGAATTATTCATCTAACTATAAGCAGGGGGCAGAAGGAAGGGGAGGAAGAGTTGGAGAGCGAGTGAAAGATGGGGAGAGAGAGAGAGAGAGAGGCAAAGGGAGAATGAGTGAATGGACAGGATTTATACCTCCTGCTCTGGTAAATTGATTATAGAAATCTGATCAGCATCTCATATCCTGTGGCTGCCGAAGGAGAGGGCACAGTGTGCCTGCCTCGCTGAGATTAGCGGACCACCGGTGGACAATTACGCCTCAGCAGGACGGTGCTATTCAGAGCAAAGTGTCCATCAATGTAGCCGAGATCCTGGAATAAACCTTGGACCATACATCCTGTGTCCGTTTCAGTTAAAGTTGATTGCAGTTGAGTCACAGCTGCAAAGCGAAATCATGTACATTTGCGGAATGAATGAATAAATAAGTAATCGTTTCATTTACAACACATAAATAAAGAAGTAGGACACAAGAAGAAAGACCATTGACCGCCACAATGAAGGGCACACACTGAACTTGTTAAGGGCATCCACTGCCTGGCAACTGTTATAAGAAATCGCCTCATAATCCTGCTTCTCTAGGGCTAATATAAATGATTAATCGTTCTAATGAACTAAGACAAACTGAGCCAGCACATGTAGATGTGAGTGAGCAGATTTGCTACCACACCGAGGCCCCGGCTGTTGAGCCGACTCAGCGAGATGACCATGAATAAAGCGCAGCCAATAGCATCGCTGGCCGAGGTGTTGAAGTGCAGCGAATATTAACACCGCGACTAACTACAGCCGTTTGAAAGATCTACTGCCAACAACCCCCAAAGCATGAAGACTGGCTTTAGAGTTTATCAGTGTGCACACACACGCACACATGAATGCCTGTGTGTGCATACATAAACATCTACAAACAGAGGCACTTTGTGGCGAGCACATTAACACGAGCGCACACACACACACATGCTTTCTCCATACGGCTCCTCTCTTGTGTTTCACTGTCACATGCTCTTACTGCCATGGGCTAGGGTCAAAGGCCTCCTGACTGATGTTATTTTCCAGCTCGGAGGACTTGAGCTGAATACATTTATGTTATTCATGTAGAGGGGGAGTGGGCATTTTGTATGTGTTGGGTATGTGAGTTCGGAAAGAAAGAGAAGATCAGCACGGAGCGTGTTTTGCACGAATCTCTGCATGTAAGGTAGGCGAGAACGGACAAAAAAGTGAAAAATGAATATTGCAATAAACTTAAAGACTAAATTACTCTCTAAGTGAATAAATATGCCATTAAATGATCAAAAATAATATAAAGTTCAAATGTAGGTGTTAGATTTATTTAATGAAATGTGATAAACTTCCCCCACAATCCCCATATTTATGTACTTTCTCATTTATTTATTTGTATGTTTGTTCATTTTTGTAGTACTTTCCCCTTTGCATGGGGTCAACTTCCCATCCATTTGTTCTCCTTATGCAGAGGGAAAGTAAAACACCATTGAAAAATGAATGAATTGATAAAACACGTATTTATTTATTATAAATTAATAAATGTCTACATTTTTTTACCTCCACCTGGTGGTTGGTTGGTCGATCAGTCAGCAGGATTACATAAATACCACCGAATGGATTTCCTTCGGGTCTTGGTCCAGAATAGACCCCATTAACTTTATGTCCGTATCTGGATAAATGGACCGATCCAGGAATTTAACATTGTGGGACATTTTCGTTAATTTGTCAGGGAGTAATGCATGGAAGAGGGCAGTCTTTATTCAGCTGCTACATGGTAACAAATACGGATAAGAAACCTGCAACTACCACAAAGGTGCAGCTGAGATAATGGGAATTCAATAAGGTAACAACCATTTTTTCATTGTTATGGAAACATATCCAAACAGATCTGCGGGGAGGGGAGTAAACTGGATTATGCTCAGCAGCTGAATGTTTTTTTGGACCAGGCTTGATCAAATTAGTGGGAGTGTAAAGCCCTGGTTAGCGGGTAGTGTTTAGGTTCAAAACTGCTCTGACTTCTGCAGCTTGGGTCCTCTATATGCGTATATGCCTCCGTGTATTCATCTGTGGACACATGTGAGGGACGGCGAATGAAAAACGATCTGCCGATAGCCGACTACGACATTATGTCACCGCATGAACGATGATGGCGAGATAGTGTAAGTGTATTATGGCAGCGCATCGGCAGGTCACATTTTTAGACCTCGGCTCGATCTCCATCACGCCCTAACCCGTCATATTTCAAGCGTCCAGACCTCTGCCTCACATACTACCATCCCTCAGCCTCCTTCAGCTATTACACACACACACACACACACACACACACACACACACACACACACACACACACACACACACACACACACACACTGCCACAGTTCAGGATATGAGTGGCTCAATTAAACATTTAAACGCCAGAGCTGTAGAGCAAATTGCTGGGATTCAGCAGGGCCGTGTAGGAAGTAAGTCCCGGGACAGAGTTACAGCGAGGCGAAGAGGCAGGTGTGGGTCAGGTCCGTAGAGCCGCGCTGATTTCTTTTTTTTTTTTTTCTCACTCCGTATCCGCGTCGGCTCAGCCTGGGTTTGAGAGGGCTGTTTTCAGCTGACACAGGGCCCGAGACGGAAACACAGGAGCGGGATGATGGGGGGATAAGAAGCAGAACAAAGGAAAGCAAATGAGGTGAAGTTTTCACAGAAGGGAGGGCTGAATGGTGGAGAGCGAAAGAGAAAATAGGGTTAAAAAGGAAAAAAAAAAAAAAAAGGCATCCAAATGTGATTCCACGGTTGACGAAGAACTCACATGCAAGTAGATAGTACGTGCTCATATAAGTAAGAACACAGTAATGATCTCATTGTGTATTTAATGAGATGCAGAGTTTTAATGTCAGCATCTTACAGGGATGACAGATCTTTGTGTTGCCACTCATTAAACAGTGCTCTGCCTTTATATTTTTAAGTTAATGTTTATTGTTTAAGACCTGTCATTTCCCCCCCAACACCACTGTGTTCTGCACAGGCTATTTTACATTCTAATGACAACGTATATTACAGTCATCCATTATTTTGCCAACCGAGCTCAAAGAGGATGTATATTTGTGTGTGATTTCATGGCTGGGGAAGCCTTATTAGCTCAACTGTGCCGCACAAAGGACATAAATTGCACACTGTAGCATCTAACTAAAAAAGCGGGGGAAAAAAGGGAGCGTGTTCAGGTCACGCAATGTCTAAATATTTCGGAATATGTTGCTGTTTGTGCTGCGGAATGGTTTAATGAGGACGGCTAAATTAGGAGTGTGTGTTTGTGTGTCTGTGTGTAGGTGCACGCTGTTTGTAGTACAAAAACGGAGCCGTGGAGGTTGATGGACATGCAGACAGAACACATCTCTTAGTTCTTAGTCTTTTGCTCTTGGTGGTTGTTAATGGAACTTCCTCGTTGGAGCGATCCACCACAGGCCGGCGGGGGGGGCAACGACAGCGAAGGGAAAGCGAGGACAGTTAACAAGAGAGAGAGGGAGAGAGCGAAACAGCTGTTTGTATGCACCTCTCCCCGCTGGTTTTGAGTGATTACTACGAAAGCTCCAAAATGAATAATGTTTTATCTGTGATGACAGTTCAGGTTTTGTTTGGTTTTAACTGCTAGCCCCCAGGCGTTGTCTGATGTGGATTTTGTTTCGTGTGTTCGCTGACTTTATATTTTCCCCCCTGACCCACGGGGACATCAGCCTCTCTGTATTCCGAGTCCTCCTGATTTATAAATTAGGTATTGGGCACAATGAGTGGGGGCACAACAGATAACATTAAGATACTTCTCAGATGTCAGATTGTTTACAATCTCCAGTGAGGATAATCAATGGAATATGAAGCCGTGGTAATATATTCTGATCCAGAAATGCAGTTTTTATTTTGTATGCAATGGTGAAGAAAAATGTAAGGATGTGAAACTTGAGACGTATTCCTTAATTTTCGTTTTTTTGTGCTAGCAGAATCATAGCGCGACTAACCCATGTAGAGCGGGACACCATTAAGGTGTTCTGTTCACCAGGTGACACTTAGAACTTCTCGGACACTACAGAAGATCGGTCCGCTGCAAGCCAGCATATGTTCAAAGTTAAAGAAGTGTGGAATACGCAGCTGGGCGTGCAGTTTTGGACAGGCACCAAGCCTCTTTGGCAATGAGAGCGAACTATAAAGACGCAGACTTTTCCTTTTTGGTCCTGAATCTCTGTGGTGCCTTTTTCTTATCCCCCCCCTGTTTAACTCCCCCCTTCCTTCAGCGGCTCTCTAGGCAGCTGGGAGCCGCCTGGTGGAGGGGATTCTGCTCACACTTGGCAGCTTAAAAATTTAATGAGACTTTTTACTTCACACTTCATCCTCCCCTCTTTATAGCAAATGGAGATTCTGCTCACTGATATCCTGAAAGGACTAACTGGGCAAACCTGGGAGATAAACAAATGTGGCAAGGGGATGCTTAGCCGACAAGCAATATGATTCAGCTGTCCTGAGGGGAGGGAGTGTGTGTGTGGGGGGCAAAGTCAGCGTATAGACCTCCTTGAAAAAAGGCTTGCAGAGAGTGGGGACATACATGCAAAGGTATAAAAGAGAATGGCACAAGGCCTCTTATACAACCAGACAGGACACTCCAGTCTAGTACTAGTTGGAAAAGAGCTCGACTGCAGTGTTCCAACTTAACACCCTCAGATTATAAAACTCAGCCTTCCCCAAAAATTATAGAAGCAGAGCAGGAACACGTACTGCTCATTATCAAAGAGAGTAAGGTTTTTAATAGCTTTCTTTTTTCTTTTTTTTTCTTTTTTACTGTGAGAGGGAGTTGAAATATTCAATATGTACTAACACAACTCGTCTGTATGCTGGTGCTGCACTGCCCCGTCCTGGACTCTCCCAAAGTTAAACCTCATAATAAAGTTAATGATGCAGATAGTAAAAAAAGAGCTGGACTGATGCAAGACAAACCTGCAACAGAGAAAACACATTCACATTCAGAGGTGGTCTGGGACACATGTGACAACGTTCTGTCAGCGGTGTGTACACACAGGTGTCCTTGGCCAAGACGAAGGACCGCCTACTCAACTGCCGTGAATCCAGGAAGCCACAACGACAATCATAATGTAGTAAATGCTGTCTGATTTCCATTTGGTCTACTGTAAAGTTAATGACATCTTTGGGCTCTTTTAACCTGCCAATGATAGCTGCATACGTTTGTGAAACACACTGTTTCAGCTGGGGCGAATTCTACATCATTGATGCCTTCTCGTAAATTTGGCAGTGAATGTAAAACATGAAGATGTTTCTTTCCTTGTAAAAAGTGTCAGTTTGTCAATATCTTTGTCATCTGTGAAGAACGTCACCAGACTCCCTTAAAAAAATGCTACATTTGGAGACTTGTCGCCACCGGAGAAACACCGTCTACAACTATTTGGGCCTACTTGTTAATTCTGCAAATGTTATACAGGAAGGTTTTTTTGTCTAGTGTAAAATAATTGTATTCGTTTGTTCTAGTGATGTAGGCGTATTTGCATATTGAGCAGTTGGGTGAGAGGCGACTTAAGGCGCATGTTATTGCCAGGTGCGAACTGACCGGCTGGAAGCTGTCCATTGTTGAATGGATGATAAAACCAGATGTGAACAGCCTCGAAGTTAATCCTGAAGTGGCTCTTCAAGTATGAGGTGTTATTTAAGAGATTAAGAAACAGAAAGATTACGTTGCTCTATCTCTTGTTTCTATCCTGTTTGTAGTAGAAACACACACACACTCTCGATGATCAGCCAAAGTGTTGCTCCAGTGTGGCAGGATGGCGCATACAGTCTGAAACACAACAATTAGCCAGTCAGCTGGCCAGAGTACAGTCGTCAGCCGGCTTGACAGTCTGACAATTAGGCTGTCAGCCGGTTAGCAACCATCTAGCCGACCAGCCTGCCAGTCATTCAATCACACAACTAACTAGACAGTCGGCCCTGTAGTCGGACAGCCAACTACCCAACTGGCCACTCACCTGCAATCCTTCAAACCTGTGATTCAACTGGCGAACAAGCCAGGAGCAGAGGGCTCCGGGGGGGTTATAGAGAAAAGTGGGGAGAATGGAAAGGGAAGGGAAAGGAAGAGGATAAAATCTATATGCTACAGTCGAAGGATCCAGTGCCTGTCTTTAAACATCTCTCGCTATCTGTGGATGTCTTTATTAGCAGAACTCCTGGGACCTCAGGCAAGGAGAAATACGAACAAAGGAACCCAGAAGCTTTAATGTGTTATGTAATAAAAACAATAACATAACTAGAAGTACGGATGCGATTTCTGACTGCTGGCCCAACACGACTCCTGATCCAACCCAACCGAGAAATAGCCTTTTAGCTCTTTCAGCGGGCCCCAACCCCCAACCTCCAATCCAGACACCTCGCCAGTCACCACTGTTATTGACAATCTTGCATCAATTTCAGGGGGGCCCCTTATCGTGACTGACACACAACCTTTCTCCACTGTCAGATCAGAGTAATATTTCGGCCTTTTATGTGGATCGATGGGCCAGTTTGGGGGCGCAGAGGGGAGGAGAGGCGGAGCGCACAAAAGGTCAACTGTAGTGCTAAATCATTTGAAGATTCTTAATGAAGGGTGTGTGGCAGACACACCTGCTGGTTCATTATTGGGCTGTGGAAAAGAGGTAATAGTGTTGATAAGGGGATGGATAGCCGGAGCCACGGAAAGGAAAGGAAAGGGGGGGAGGCAAAAAACAGGACAGGATGAGAGAAATTGCCCTAAAAAGCAACATTTTCTTTGAAGAACACTTTCACCAAGGTCAATAGGAACCGCCGCCAATTGTAGCTCTTATTTCAAATGATTATACATCAAAGATCTTTTAACCTTAACTGTAAGAAGGAGCGCCAAGGTTACATGTATGTACTATACCATCAGGGGTAAGCTGAAGGGGGGGTGAATAAAGTATTTATGTCAGGCACGGCGCGGCTGCTCTGTCCCAGGTGACTTTGTACATATGTTAAACAATGATTGAAGGAACGGATGGTCCCTGTCTGCAGTGCACATCTGCCTTCAGAGCCGCTCACTTAATAAGCAGAATATTTTTATTCTCCACGTATCTCTGTTGGGTTCATGTTTATGTATGCGCAGCCACAAAATAAGGATCTCTGCAAAAAATACAAATGTGTAATGATAATGCACGTAGGAAGCTCCCCAGAAAAAAAGAAAAAACCTGACATGCAATCAGAGGAGCTCACTAGATATTGATGTTAACAGCGGTTGTTGTTGCTGATGAACACGACATACAACAAAAAAAATGTTTAAAAAAATCTGAATTAATTACCAGCACCATTCTTCATGCTCTTTTATTTTTTCATAAACCTTTTGTTAGTGGCTGTCTGAAAGTCATACAATCAACACTCTCTGAGGCAAATTCTTCCTGAAGTGGTTTGAAGCCTTTTTTTAGGGGGATAAGATGTTGTAAGACTGTGATCCTGTTGTTGACTGAGTGTTGGCCTTAGAGGTACTTGCAGTAAACCGAGGTTAAGTGTCCACGCTCTTTTTGCCTCCTCTAATTTCCTGTCCTCTTTACCTTCTCTTTGTCCTCAGGGTGCTTCCTCCAGCTTGGTGGTCAAGTTCGCCGACACAGACAAGGAGCGCACCATCAGACGTATGCAGCAGATGGTCGGGCAGTTTGGCATCTTCAACCCAGCCATCGCACTTCCCTTCAGCACCTACAGCTCTTACGCACATGCGGTGAGTTGGCAAAGACGCACGTAGCCCGCACACAGCGACCCAAATGGAAACACAATAACGATGGTGATTCAGCATGTTTAAGTGTTCCTATACGATAATGACTTTTAAATACAAACCCCGCTGTCTGCCACTTTTTCAGCCACAAACGGCAGGCAACGTTTGCAACTCGCTGGTAAATATAATGGAGAATTAAGCAAATAAGGATGCAGATGTTTCCCACCAGGAGTTTTTGGAGAACATACATGAGAAAAAAAATTGAGCTCCAGTCATTCATCAGTGGCAGGAAACACTCAAAATGACCCCTAATATTGCTCCATATAAGCTAGCCTGACTCACCAGATGCAGACTACGGGTATAAGGCCGACTATTTCTGATGGCATTCTCCTCCCCTTATAATATCTGTCTGGTAGTGTTTCTACAGAAAACAACAACAATCTCCAAGCTTGCCACTTTTGGACAAAGAAATCTGTTCACGTGGATTTAAATGCCCGAATCGCAAGTCTTTTACTCCACCAACTAAATTTGATGTAGCCAAATTGTGTGAAGACGTTTATGTGCGGAATTTGAACATGTCCAACCCGGGAGCCCTTCCAGCGGTAAAACCAAGCCCCTCATAGTAAGATGAGTGGAACAAAGCCAATGCACGCTGCACCGACCTTCACAGGGGGGGAATCAACCACAAAACTCATCCAATCAGAGTCACTTGAAAGAACACATTAAAGGTGACACATCGTTGCTTCTAACAAGTATCTTGATATTGTTGTGACTGCAGGAAGTGATGCTGCTTCCCCTGCGTTTGCTAATTAGCCCGGTACACATCATTTGTGTTTGACCCTTCAGGTAGTTCAGCGTGCTCCTCAAGTGGAACCAAAGATGTGTCGGAATCCACATCACACATTGGACACACAATTATATAAACAACTCTTAAGTAAACTTATTTTCATTATCTCTGGTCCACATAAGCGTTAGGATATTCTAACGCATCCGCCACTGAATTATATACTTAATATTCCAGTCCTTTCAGCCCGACAGAGCGACTTCTTGTGATTTTTTTTTTTTACTTTGTAGACGTCTTCATAAATGAATATTAGCCCAACTATCATCACTTCCATTAACATCACTTCTTCCCCCTCTCCTCCTCTTAAGCGGTGCTGTCATGCCATTACGTTCCGGCTTTCGCTACCCACAGCACGTAGACACACACACACACACACACACACACACACACACATTTAGTTAGCTTGTACCCTCCAACCCCTTCATCAGCTTCCCTCTGCCCTCCTACCCCCCTCCACCCCCCTACCCACCGTACCCCCCCACCCCCCCTCAGGGCATGGCACCGTACACACACAGCAGACCCGCGGCTCTTTGATGAGTTCAGACAGCCTATGCAGCCCCCTCTCACCACTCGCCCCCTCTCTACCCTCCATCACACTGCTTCTCTACCCTTCCCCTCTCCCTCCCACTGTCCCTCCCTCTGGGCCCATGAGATGCTTCAGGGGCCACAGTTGACTCAGAATATTCCATGGGCAACTTATCCGCACACAAACTTTCTTCCTCTTCCCTGCTGAGACAGTGCACACACCCACACACACACACACACACACGCACAACCTACTTGAAGCAGGCTAAAAATTAATTTAAGAGGAGCTTTCCACATCCAGCACTGCGATAAAAACCTGGGCCCCCTGTCACAACACGCCGCATGAATACACATAAACATCTGCGGCGTGTTTATTTACAGAGAAGGAGGAACACAAATTCATTTTTTTCTGTACTTATTTGGATGTCAAAGTTGTGTTCTTTTTTTTGTGTTCTTTTCTTTTCTTTTTTTCTTTTTGCTGTTTCTAAATGCCAGGATTAATTGTTGACGTTAGCCGGGTCTTGGGGGCTTATCCATTTCCCCTCATTTTCACATCACAGCCCTGGGACCCAGTGTGAAATGTGCAAATTGACCATCCCAGAGTAATTGCGAGGCCATCTCTTGTGCTCTCTCTCCAGTAAAAACTCCCACCTTCATTACCATTCATGAAATGCAGCCCTTTCCCAGGGAATGTGGAGAAATGCAAATGTTTAAGGGGTGGTGGAGGCAGTGGCGGTCTGCGGGGAGACCATTGTGCCCCACTCAGGTTGGCCATGACTCTTATTTACTGTGGCAGAGACCCGTGTCGACTCATACAGACGCACACGGGAGCGAACACACTCGCACGCACTGCTGCCGCAAATGCTCTTTCTTCCTCCCCCCCACCACCACCCCACCTCCTCTCTCTGATACACACATATAATATAACAAAGAGCAGGATGATGCTTGGAAAATCGAGTTCCGAGTGAAAGTAACAAGGGCACAGGGGATACTTCAGCATTAGAGAGAATCAATTACCATTAAATCTAAAGGAGAAATTGCACGTATGTGGTTGCTCGAAACAAAGATTATACGGCATGAATGATGTTAGTGAAGGTGAAATTCTCCTTGTATTAGTGTTATGAATCACAGAGACGCTGGATGCCATGTACCTGCATATAATGAATTTAGCAAAATAAAGCAAGTCGGAATGAGAAACTCGGAGGCAAGGCAACCTTGGAGATAAACTCAGCTCAACTTTTTGATAAAGTAATGAGTGCACAAGAGGCAGTAATGGATTATCAGCGAAGGCTCGTGTTTTCATATCTCGCTAAAGACTTATTTAATGAATCCGAATGCTGCCTCGGACTGCTAGGTAGGTAATAATGTGGAATAAGGAGAAATATTAGTTATCTTTAGCGCGGGTGTCCAGCTTGTGCAGCGGTTGTGATTACATTACAGTCACCGGTGCCGGCTGCGTGCACGTGGCGAGCAGCCTTGATTCGTCCGCAGCCACCGGGAATGCGCCGAAGTGATGCGATGAATGTTTCTTTTACGGCGAAGATAAACTACACATATTCCCCCCAAGACGAGAAAAAAACAAACAAACCTGCAGTGACAGAAAAAAAGGACTTTATCTGCAAAGACACACAACATGTTCGCCCACTCTCCGTACACACTGGCCAAGAGAAGAGGGTGGCACAGTATAGAATACAGATGTGGGGAGAGATGGTATATATAGCTATAACCAGGGAGTACAGTAAATGGTAAATTCAAAGAGCTACCTCTCCACTACAGCAGTGGATAGGATTATAGAGTTGAGCTGACAGCCAGTAAATTGGATTTTAGTCAAACCAGGAGAAGGAGGGGGCTCTGAACACAAATTGGAGGGGCACAACACTGACAACATATGCCAAAAAATGAGAAATGTGCCATTTTTTTCCGCGATAGACACAGACACCGGTGTGCCCTGACAGGAGACATCCTATTTGCAAAAAGGTGATTTCATAAAACACAAGCGGGGAGAGCGAGATCCCATGTTTCATTCCGGTGTTAGTTGTGAGCGATTATAGTTTGGCCGAATGCGAGCAATAAAACCGGCTTTTATTACCTTTTGTATTTCCCCTCCAAGACACAAACATCATATTTGTAAATGATTAGATTTGATTCGAGTCACTTGTCTTCCCTCCGTCTCAGCGAAGTCGCGTCTCTTTTGTGAAGACAGCCATTTTAGCTTTCCCCTGGTCTCTTTAGGTGGAGGGCTGCAAGCTGTGTCAGAGGACAAGAGGGAAGTTTTTTTTTATTTTTTTATTTTTATTTGAAGGCACCTCCAGTGCTGTGCAGCCCCCTCCTCCCCCTCCCGCCTCGCCTCCCCCCTAAAAGATGCATTAAACTGAGTGTGAGATAGATAAATGAGAGGAGAGAAAATGGTTTAACTTGGTGCTAATGGTGACAATGTGTGGGTGGATGAGAGGGAGGATGATGACTGTAAGCTCACATTAGGAAACATCTCCCCCTGTTGGAGGGACTCGCATTCAGACGGAGCAACACACACACACACATACACACACACAGCACACACACAGCACACATGAGAAACGATGGTAACAGATTACTGCATCATTTGCCTGTGATGTAAAAGTGCCTGCACACATACACATATGAGCATCTGTGTGTGTGTGTGTGTGTGTGTGTGTGTGTGTGTGTGTGTGTGTGTGTGTGTGACCTGGTTTAGCTGTGTTATACTAGTGAGGACTCGCTCTGCCGCGCACACGCATGTATGCACACAACAAAGAGCATCAGATGAAAAAAAACCTATTAGAATCTTTCCGTGGAAATGCAGCCTGCTAGCATGGGAGCGGGGGGGGAGTGACAAATGAGGCCCTTGAGCTTCAGTCTTCTGTCTTCAGTCTTTTAGCTCACCTCATTGACCCACCGTCTCCCTCTCTCTCTCATCTTTCCCAACCTTTCTCACCCCTCTCGCTCTCTCGTCATCTCTGCCTCTCTTTGTCTCTCTCTCTCTCTCTCTCTCTCTCAGCCCCCACCCTCTCCCTCCGTTCCCCGGCTGGTTGGGCTATAAGGGGTCACATGTGACGGTGCCGAGAGTCGGCGAGTCACAGAGCAGCGCTACTGAGATAATTGCCATGTGATAAAGAGGTGATTGCCTGCTGGCACCAGGGGAGAGTAATGCCATCAGGTTGCAATAAAAAAGCAGATGTCTGACACTAAATGAATGCTGCCGGATCCCGGGCAACTTTCTTTTTCTTTTTTTCTTTTTTTTTTCCTCCCTTTTCATCTCACACGCTCCTCTTTTGTCCCCCACTTGTTTTCTGTCTGCCTCTTTCTTCCCGTCCTCCTTTTTTCTTTTCAAGAGGAAGCGGAGAAAGGTTTGCGTCTGTGATGATGAAGACCGCTCCTGCTCATTCCCCCACCAAAGACGTTTTGCTATCTACCGGGTAGCGCATAAATAAAGAAAAGGGAATGTCTTTTTGAATATAATGCCTTTGAAAATTTTTGAAAAGGAAGAGAGAAAAAAAAGCGCATATACATATGAAAAGTGAAATGGAACGACTTTGAATATCTCCGTCAACATAACCACTCTGCTTTCTGCTCTTTATTTTATTTTTTTCATTTTTTTTTCTTTTTATCAGAGAGTGTTTGTATTAACCACTGAATTCCAACATAATTACATGGTTGGGTTTCCAATTTTCTCCGTTTTAATTCGAAACGAAGCATCAATGAATGCCAGCGTTGTTATCCATGGAAATCTGACGGATGCCATTAAGGATTGCTTTATCAAAGACGAGCATTGGGAAGAGAAGCTAGTATTGTGGAGTTCACCCACCGCTTCATTTCTACTCCCTCCCGGGTGGTAACTTGTTTGAGTCCACTGGGCCCACACGCCGAAAAAAAAAAAGCTGCAAGCTTATTAGAATCAGCCCTGGTCCTCCTCTGAAAGCAGCAAGCGGAGCCTGAGAGAAGACAAAAAAACAAACAAAAAGTGGTGTGACAGTGTTTGCTCTGTAATACCAGCCCGGTCAGACCCTTCATCCTGAAGTCCAACCCCATTCACATCCTAATAGGGGCGGGCAGTCACAGCATAGCCAGCGCTCGGGAGCCCCAGATCCTCGAGACCTCTTTGTTTGTTTCTGTGTCACTGTTTTTGTTTAGTTTCTTGTTCCCCTTCGCCGTCTTTTTTTGCAGCCATGCCCCCCCCCTTTAAGGCTCAATTTATCTTATTTGGAAAGGAATGGATGATCCCCATTTGTCACATTGAAATTATGCAAATGACAAAAGGCGCTAATAGATAGCAGTGGCGAGGCATGTGGCTAATGGATGAGATGCCAGAGCCGGGCATTCTGCAGCGGGACAGCCGCTTTCAGGTTACCTGACAGGGGCACTGAGGGAAAATAATTGGCTTTTCCGTCGCTGGGTCCCCATGCAAATGCAAGCGGAGTGGCATTCTATACCTCCGCCGTCTCGCAACATCGTCATTAGCATTAGTGCCAGTGGCAGAGGAGTTTGATTTCTGCTTATACGAGTCATTCTCGGGCCACGGCCATCAGCGGCTCCCCTGACACATAGCAGCCATGCAGTATTTAACAGATTTGGAGACGGGGGGGGGGGTGCAAGGTTGGTCCAGCTGTGTTTGTATTCTTATACCACCGAGGTCTGTCGGGCTGCATGGCCCACAAAAGATGGTTGATTCCCTCGATTAAACCCACTGGTTCACAATCTGCAAGAGGCACTGTACAGCGATAGATTTTCTTCTGAATTAGGCATTCAGCATGTGGTTTGAGCGGGGGGAGGGGGCAATTCAGCTGAGTGCAGAAACTCAAATAGACTTTATTGCCCTTCATGCGTGTTGTGTATATATGTATGTGTGTGTCCTGTGCATATGAATAAACACTCCGTGGGGCTGATAGGAAAGTAGTTTCAGCTCTAACTTCTCATGTGACGCTAAGTAGAAACGCAGCGTGAATGACAGGCGATTGATTTGATCTCTATGTTGGGGTGAAACTCGACCGTGACTGCACTTTTCTGACCAACATGGTGTGCTGCTCACACGGCCTGGAATGCAAGCTGCCAGCTACGCCTGCTTTAAAAATATTGCTGTAATGACTCAGGCTCTGGACTCGGTGACACCTCGAAAACAGAGTGCAGCTCTGCCTACCAAAGAACACAGTGTTGTTTGGCAGAAGTTTGCCTCCGAAACAACTTCTCAGCGGGCAAAGACCGTGGTCGTTTAGCAAAGTTCCACCACCGAATGTATTCTGTTTGCAAACTGCCAGCCCAGAACCAGGCCTAGTGGCTCATGACTAAATTATAAAACCAAGCATATTTTGGACTTCTGGCTGAACGCCAGGCCACCAGCAGCCATCATTACAAATACATTGTACGAAAAATTAGAGATGTGTCCGGGGGAAAAGCAGAAGACATCTGTGGGATATCCACACAGCCAAACCGGAGTTCTGTGAAGTTTGACAATCGTCAAGGGAAAAAAAAAGCGTCGCGCCACTTCTGCAAACTTTGCCTGTTTCCCGAACACGGAGATAATGTGCACATGTCAATGCCTTGATTTGTATGAACCCAACAGACAGCTATTAAATCGTTTCTGCAGCTGGTGACAGGCTTCCTGCTGGGAGGATAGACAGATTCACTAAACATAGGTTGACAGGCTTCTTTTTTCTTCCCTTTCTTTTATTCCGCTCTACTTTCTCTGTACTTCCCATGCACTATCCATCCATCAACCTCAACATACATCCCTCCCTCCGTTCTCCCCTTGCTATGTTTCTCCCCTCTTTGTCCGACTCCTTTCCAACTTACTATATTTTTCATTACCATCTGTCCTCCCCTCACCTCTCTCGCACCCCGTTCTCCCTCATGCTCCCTCGCACACGTCCCCCACCCACCCTACATTCCTCCACCCAACTCTCCGTGTCCCTCTTCTTTAGCTCATGCAGCAGCAGGCAGCCATCATGGCAGCAAGCCACGGAGGTTACCTCACGCCCAGCGTGGCCTTCCCCACCACGCAGATCCACCAGATGGGGGCGCTCAACATCAACAGCCTCCCACCCACCCCCATGACCCCGGTGTCGGGTGAGTTTCATCAAACCCTGGGTGAGCACTTGGTTTCATTCCCTTTCCTCTTGCGTGTGTGTGTGTGTGTATATACATTGAGGGCGATGCAACAAGCGGGGTCCGTTTGTATGCTTGTGTCGATGTCTTTAAGTGTGTGTGTGTGTGTGAGCATGTCATAGGTCAGCTTGTGTTTTTTTTTGATAATGTCTGTATGAATACGTGCGTGTGTGCGCTTGAGTGGGAACGACGAAACCAGAGCTGCAGCGAAGGCCAAGAGGAAGTGGGCCTGCTTACCGGTAATCCAGAGCTATTCCACCAGAGAAAGAGACACAAATATGGAAAAATAGATTCAATGGGATTTGCATGTTTATGCTGTTTGTGAATGCAGAAGATATTTGGGGATAGTGGCAGCAGAAAGAGGGGGAATATCAATAAGTAAGTTTACAGATAAGGCGCTAATTTCCCAGTAGTATTTTGACCTTGCGCTTTGAAGCGCTCGCGCATGATCTGCATGCACTTGGTTTTGTTTTCCATAACAAACAGCTCCTATGCAGATACATTACAGAGGAAAGGGAAGGACTTTGAAATACCTACCCACTGCATCGCATTTGCTTATTCAGCAGCGCTTCATTTTCCTTGAGACAGAGGAAACTTCAAGATTCTCCGCTCGACAAAAAAGCACGAGCCGAAATAAATAATACAGTATCCAAGTCTTTGTTGTGCCTCGCTCACATACTTTGTCAACACTGCAGTATTGAGTTTTTTAAGGTGATGACTTTGGTAACTTTAAGCCAATCACTGTGAGCGAGCGAGCGCAACAAGGACTATTTTGGATTTTTCTTTATAGCCATCATAGGGATTCAGCTCCTTACTACAAACTTGCTGCGCCATATCAAATTCTCTCTGCACCCGAGGTTCCTGTGGGGAAGGAAAATATTCTCTTAAGTTGGTATTCTGTTCACTTCTACACCCACAGGCACAAAGAAAAGGACAGTTTTATCGTACAGCTCCTGTTTGGCTCGGGCTTTACTTACAGTCAGCCGAATTAAAATGAAACGGGAAAAGGCGACAGACCAGGGTTGGAAATCAATGCGTCAGGACCCTTATTATTAATCACACGCGTCTCCCACCTCAAGCCAAGCAAACACATGTACGCACACGCGGTGAGATGATGGAACATGCCAGTGGACACACGTGCTGCATGTGCGCTGTACATCCGCAATAATTTCCAACACGGGGCAATATATCCAGAGAAGAGGCCCATCTGTCAAATATTCACGTTGATGTTTTTCGGTGCAAAGTGTGCACTTTTGGGCGGGCATAATCAATCAGAGACAGTGATTAAAAGTGGAGCTCGGTCTTGCTGAGAAGCCTCTTATTTTGACGGGCAAAGCACTGACAGTGTGGCAATTCAGATCTTTGTGTTCTGCATGCATACCTGTAGTTCGCAACACAATAGTGCTGATGAAAGATAGTGCAACTGTATTGCAAGGGTGTGTGTGTGTGTGTGATTGTATTATTTGTGCCGCTTTTGTGTCCTTTTTTTTTTAAACTGTAGCCTCTCAGAAGCCAAAATCAGTGCCTTATTCTTAAGTGAAATATCGCTGGATTTTGTCAGATATTCAATAAAAAGACAAAACAAAAAACCACTTCTATAAAGGCAATTTTGTATCCGTTGCCAACGCCGAGATCTAGGAGCTTGGCTTCGGAGAAGAAAAAGTACATTTGTGCTTCTGATCCAGGGACATAGAAGAGCGAAGAGGAAGAATAGCGAGTGCCTGTACGTCTGCGAATCAGACGTATGCGAAGCGGCGCCATTTTTATGCGTTTGGACGCGCCTCTGTGTGAGCTACAGCTGACTGATCACCTTTTATCATTGAGGGAAATATATTATTAATCCTCGAGAGAAAGCATGGCTTTTCGTGAATTTTCAAGAGCTATCATAAATATGAACTGTTTTATTTCCCCCTTTCTTTCTTCATTCATTAATTTGAGCGTGGCTCCCAGCAGCTGCACGAGAGGAAGTCTAGCTTGCTGCTTTGGTATACACAGCTATTTTCTCCCTCTCCCTTTTCACACTTGTGGCTATGACTTATTTAGAGTTCATTGCAGGAATACATAACATTACTGGCAAGGCTGTCTGTATAAGTAGGCCAAGAGGCTCTGACACTACTGAGAGATTGTAGGATGTCTGCCACGAGTCAGTGGAATAATTCATTGTAATATCAGAATCTGTTTTTAGGGTCCGGGAGCGGAGTGCTTCTGTGCTTCGACAGAGGTGTAATTTATGCATTAAGTTGTCTCATTAACCAAATTAGAGCTCTAAACATATCTATAAATTCTGGCATTTGCCAGCTGTGGCAAATGTACAAAAGCATGAAAGGTAGAAAGGTTAATGTCCCCTTTCCTTCTAAAACGAGAGCAATTGCCTATTGATGGCTCGAACAGCACCTCTCTGTATTACACACTTTGCTCTGCATTAACATAAAGCTCCAATAGTAGTCACCAGATGAAAAAGCCTGCCTAATCTTGGGGCAAATGTGTGACATTAATCTTTTATTTAAATGATCGGTATAACCTCTGCTACATGGGAACAAAAAAAAAAAAGCCCTTGTTTGTGACAGGAAGTGGAAGCACGCAGAGGCTCAGAGGTTAAGGGTGTTACTCTGAAAACAATGAGACATCCATTTGATCAACAGATGCAAGGCATTTAAGCTTGATGGTGCATAAGCCGTTTGCCAGATGGTTCAGCTGATTAGAGCATGTATCCTTACAATGATGCATGATGATGCTTTTTGAAAATAATGTTCACCAGGTGCCGCTCCCTGAGCGCCGCAGAAGAAATAAAAGTTAAACAAAAAACAAGGGAGAGAGAGGCAGAGCCGGGAAAGAAGAAAAAAAAAACAGGAAGAGAAGAGACGAGGAGATAAAGAGGGCGAGGGAGGAGAGGAAGGGAGAGGGATGCAGATCCTGCTGGGTTGTGCGTGGTGAGGAACACACGAGTGTCAAGGATGCTTTGTTCGGATGTGAGAAGTGTGTAATCAAAGTCAGTCTAATGTTCTGTTGCGCGGTGCCGCTCTGCGCCGACGATGTACACGCACAAGTACATATTACACAAAATATACTGCAGATGCTCCACAGTGAGAGGCGACCCACTAACAGGCGGGCTGGATGCGCCGCGACACCCCCGCTGGATTCAGGCATGGTTACACCATTAATGCAGAGCACCTCCGTGGTGACACACACCACGAGACTAATGAGCTGTTTGACACAGTGATCTTTCTCAATGTGTGCACCTGTCCGCCACGACGCACACGTGCACGGTAAACAGACATTTGAGATTTAATGGGGATTTTAGAAAACAAATGCCAAGGCGAGGTAAGGTTAGCTGTTCATTTACAAAAAAATCAAATCAAATAAAAGGGCACTGCGGGTTGCAACACAGTTAGTCTTAACAGAGCCAGATGAAACATCTGGGGAAATGAACATCGGTGTCTAAAAGATGGCGTGACCCTCTCCATCTCACTCTGGTTCCTCTCTTTAAGGTTTTTCCTCTTCCCAAGATTGCTTTTACAATAATTCCCTCTTCAAGGGCACACATGCTCAGGTTCACAAAGGCCCACTGTCCCTCTGAAGTTGTCCCCCCCCCCCCACCTTTCAGTTTAAATCAGGCCCATTGCATCAGAATCATAACAAATCCCAGGAGCGAAAGCAAAGAGGTACGCCTGCTCGCGGCGCGCGCGACGCTCGCCTCTCGGCCGGGCCGAATCTGATTTGTGTAAGCAAAAAGCTGAGCCTCGCACGAGCAGCAGAGCTCCGCGAGCTGCCCAGCTGGTCTGCTCGGGGATCTGGGAAGCCAGGCACATCGGTGTGGTCAATGCATTGTATGTACATGAGCCTCAAGAATGTACATGAGAGGCTCAAACATGTGGAAAGTTGTGTTTCCCGACGTTGTGTTTAATACTGAATGTTAATGGTCCAGGTTTCTCAAAGTCAAATCACAAGACCTCATTACGTATTACTGGTCATATTGTATGAATGAATTAAGAAGTATTTTGATTCATCCATGTGTCGCTTCATCCACGCCCAGTACTTCCTCAGAACTTCCTTCCACGACACTGCAGACCTGTGCGTTATAGATTGTGGCTCCACTCGTTGCATCTCTCCTCACAGCTTGCACTTTTAGATGATTAGACGTTTGGTGCTTTGCAGGTGCTACGCATCGTCACTAGCAGGTGGCTGAGCTCTTCATTGGACGCCGATCATTGATTTAGTTGATGTTTTCCTTCAAGAACACTGTGGACTTCAGTCGCTCAAAGGCATTTTTCTTTGCTTCCCCAAGTTTTTATCTATTCATTTGCTGAGGCGAGCCTCCACCTCAGCCGTCAGCCCTTTATGTTAAATGGCTAGAACAGAATAGAGAAGGGCTGCGTGACACGGAAAAAATAAATAGATGTAAAAAATCATATCGTGGATACTTTTGCAGATTTTCACAGTTTTAGTGAAAACCCACATTTTTGAATTTCATTTTCACAGAAACATGAAACAAAAAATTTGACACTGATACTTTTTATTACATGCGTTGCGATAGCATCAGGGTTGCAAAGAGAAAAGCTCCGTAACTGACGTTGTCATGATAGAAATGTCCGATTGCGTCTGTTTATGTGAATGCCCTCAGTGACTATGATGATTGACTGATGATGTATGAGGGTTTTGAAGGTTTGACCCATTTCATATGGAGAGATTTCAACCACTGCCCATTATAACTAGCGCAGTGCTGAGGGACAAGAGGACACTCAACAACAAGGCCTGAATAATTATGACTACATAAGCAACAAACAAAGTATAAACAAACATTGTACCAGGTTTTTTTCCTGGCACCAAATCGGGCGATGGTGGTAGGTTAGCCACCGCAACCGTTGGCAAAAAAAAATAAAATGTTTGATTGGTCATTTCTTGTGGTGGCCTGGAAAATCGGCAGTGGCATCCACCTCCAGAATTAATGTGCAGGAAAAACCCTGTGTAGATGTTATTAATTAGGAGCTTAAAAACCTCTGATAATCTGTTTTCTTCTGTGTGGGTGTGGTTTGAGCAGCTTTTGATTGACGGCGACCTTTCAACCGAGCAACTGTCATCGGATTCTGGTGGCAGAAAAACAGTGTTCGTGTAGGAGTCCATCAGGCAGTCAGTCAGGCAGACTGACATAAGAAGTTTTCAGGGTGAAAAGTGGAGTGACTATACATCGTGTCCTAGATGACATGATCGGTAAGAATCACTCATTATCTGAAGCAGGGCGGATGACGCCTCGGTCACATTTAAAACTGTGTTTTGCAGTTAAAAATGTGACCATGAAACACGTTTGTTTTGGAAAATGCATTTTATTTGCTCCACAAATATTTATTAGCGGTCCAAGGGGCCATTATTCAAAGTCGCATAGTTGTCTTGGTATCTCGGCTCGCGGGAAAAAAAAGGTGCCCTTCCCATATTCAGATTTATTATTCAGACTTTAAGGACCCGGCAGACATTTTCTCTTTGAGTCTAAATGCATCGCATTTTTTAAATCAGTTAGATGAAAGCATCTGTTTTGAGTGCTTATTGCTTGCTCCAGTGAAAGACAGTCCTTGTGCCGGTAATGACTGCACTCTCCAGTGTGGGTATAGCGTTCCTCGTTGATTTGAATGTATAATTAGCATAATAAATACTTCTGTCGCATTTGAAGACTTCTTTTTCGTGAAGCAATCATCGGCTAGGAGCAAATCAACAGTTTTCACCCCCTCTACGAAACGGCCTGCGTGATGAATATGAATTCTGCTTCCACAACATAAATATACAGTATGTGACACACACACACACACACACACACACACACACACACACACACAAACACACATATATGCTGTTTAGCAGTGCAGACTTCTTTCTCGCGGTAATAAGAATGGAGAAGTGATAGTTAAGAGCTCGGCGTATAGAATATGTAATCTGCCGTCCCATTGCTTTGTATTCGCCCACGCCGGATAGGGGAACAACATGTCATTATTACAGGCCAATGCGCGGCGCGCACACACACCGACACGCCACGTGTGTGTGTGTCTGCAGTATTGTGTGTGCATTGTAAACAGGCTATGAATACAATTTTCCCACAATGCAAAAAAAAAAAAACTATGTGTCCACTGAGGTATAAAATGAAAATGTCTTGTTATTTTCCGAGCTTAGGATGGTAGGAAATACTTCCCCGTTTCAACTGAGGAGAATGTTCTCAGGGCTGCTCGTGGTGGATATGGCACCTTTGTGACAGCGAGGATAAAGATAATGACTCTCTCTCTCTCATGTAATCATTGTTTTATTGGCCGTGGTGCTTTCTTTTTGTCATTACCACATATCATGTACCCATTATGTTATCCAGTTCATGTGTAATCCAGCTACTGTCCTACAGTGTTCAATTTAACTTGCTGGTGGTTTAATGTGCCTGAAGACGACTAATCCTCAAGTACAAATTCTTGGTACTTGAGTATTTCCTTTTTTGTACAAAACTTTGAAATGCGTTTTACTCGACTACGTTACCAGTTTAGCTTTCTGTCTAGTGAAAACCACGTGTCACCAAGCGTATCAAACGCGATCATTTTATAGAACACGATGCCTGTAAATAAAACTACCCAACAGTATACAAAGTAGTTAAAGTGAGCTCATGCAGCAGTAATATTAAACCAAATACGTCTTATAGTAAAACACTGACAGGGAACGTTTTTTTACCACACAATGACCATTTTTCCTTTCAATACTTTGCATTTTGCTGATATTATTTACACACTTCTACTTAAAGGTGCAACAGGCCTCAGCAGCTAAAGTGACATGAGAACAGAACGAGTCAGGGCTAGCTAGCTGGTTAGCATGCTAACTTCTGTAGATATTTTTGCAAAACAATGCATAGATGTCTTTATCAAATCTGCGATTTCTTTGCACTCCGTTGATAGTTTCAGTACATTTTTGGTGATTTATGGCACATTGAAGTTTTTGAATGCTGGTCTTTTTACGCCTAGTGGAAAAGGGTACATTCTATCAGAGGATCTGAATACTTCTTTCACCAATGGGTGCTGTGTGTAAATGTTTCATACCTGCGATATAAATGCTGTCTTTATTACACGTATGATTCTTGTGCTCATTCCGCCCCGTGACATTTCCACTACGATAACCTGACTGGACTCGCTGGCCCCAATCTGTTATTTTCTGTCATGCGCTCTCCTCTACAAAAGATGTCACGTCACACCGCCGACCCCAGAGCTTATGTAATTGCATATAAGTTGGTCCACACCACCACCTACTACTACCACTGCTACTCCCACTATCACTACAACTGCTGCATGCACACGTGGACGCGCACTCCCACAGCACTGCTAAGCCTTGGAAAATGAATTTGCCTGATGATGGAGAGGGTGCATTATCCGGCGGTACAGTAGAGTGCGTGTGGCCCGGGCAGACTAGCTGTCTCTAGCCCTCAGAATAGGAGCGGCGGTCTCCTGGGTCCTCGTAGGAGAATGGGCTGAAGCTGCAGTCTAATTCATCACAGCTCCGCAGGAAACAAGCAATCGTGGGGAGGCTTCGGCGGGGGAAAAAAAAAAAGGAAAGCGGTGCAAAAGACACAACAGCTCTCGCCGGACCCGGGCAATTCCCCTGGTCACTGCAGTTGCTGGCCTGACTGTCAGCCTCCTCATGGCTGTAATGCTGAGGTGGGGAGGGGAGAGGGTGAAGAAAAGGAGAGAGAAAGTGTAGGTAAAGGAGGATAAAGGCAATTCCATATGGATATGTAGATGATATTGCTCGGTGGTGGGAGGTTTCGGCATTTGATGTACAGCATATTTACAGTGGCATTAGCATAAATCTCGGGCGCGCGTTGTGTGTATACTGGATGTGATTGTTTACCCTATCTGGACCACCTCTCGCAGGAGGTTTCTTTGCTCAGGCGCCAGGTTGCGGGGATATGGCATGCTGGAGGGGTTTCCGTGACAACCTGGGCTTTTTTCTGTCCAATCAGGGGGCGAGGGTTTTCCAGATTGAGAGGTGGTCCTCAGGGGAGCTGTACTTCAACGAGCTGGGATGCTTTGCCACGGAGCGGCCCCCCTTTTAGAGAGACCATCACACAGTGAGATTCTGCTCAGAATGGGTACTTTGATGTTCCCGGCATAATTGGAAACACTTTCCAAAGGAGGGTCTTTTTAAAATGCATTGAATGAGAGAGGACAGGGAGCATCCAATTTCAGTTCCACTCAT
>CAEMYA010000120.1:1776867-1803805 GCA_903131615.1 Diplodus sargus
AGTATCCGCTAACAGAAAACGACAGGAAGTAGCAGCCCAGACTCCAGTAGGGTTCCAATTAAGCCGCATGCGAACAAACTAACATTTATCTTTTGACATTGTTTTCACTTTTTGCATCTATTTTTTTTATCATTTTCTTTATGTATATACATATATGTGTGTATATATATATATATATATATATGTATATATATATATATACATACACATATAAATATTTTTACACACATATATTAATCATCCCACCATGGTGCCCTTTCAATCTCTGAGCATGCTCGACGGGGCTGGGAGGGTTAAAGATTACGATTATGGTACTACTCGTATTAACAATATGATTCTTTAACTATGGTTTGAATGCTAAGGATAGTAGCTTATTATAAATATGAAATCTGTATATTATGGAAAAATCAGCACAGGACCTTTCTTTGGATACATATAGGTTTTAGGGGGTTTGAAGTGGGGGAGGGGGTCGGGGGAGGGAGGGAGGGTTGGCGGGTTATCGCTTTATAAAGATGTTAACTTTCTGGTTTCTCAGCACAAAGCATACAAAAACATATTAACAGCAGTAGGAAGTCTGCGGCGGAAAGACTTTACTGACATACAGGGCGCAAAAAGAGGAAATCTCAGTACTATTCTTTAAAAAAACCTGGAGGAGAACATGCAGTTTCACAGGTTGTATTCTTTTCCTTTTCTTTTACTTTCGTCTTTTCTTTTTTTTAAAAAGGAGAGCGCCACCTGTTTTCGTGGCCGCGTCAGTACAGCATGGATTAACTGACAGGGAAAGCAGTATCTTTTTATAAAAAAAAACTTTAAAAAAAAATAATACTATGTGTTCTGTATTAGCCTGAGAAACCAAACATTTTTTTTCCCCTGTTGAAATTTCTTAATACTTGCTGCTTAGATTACTTCATATTAATGATTGATGATTTAATAATTTTATAATTAATTATGGGGTCAAGTATGTAACTTGATGTTTATTTATGTATTTATTTTATTTATTGATCTATTTATTTTATTTATTTATTTATTTATTTATTTATTTATTTATTTATTTAACGATTAATTTAGCCACTTTTCCTTTTTCTTTTCTTTTAATGGTTATGGTAAGATAAAGATATGTATCAAAAAGAAACGCTTATTGGGGCTTTTCTCTCTTTCTCTCCTTTTTTTCCAATTTTACAATAAAAATTCAAACTGGATGTTTTTTTTGTTTCTCACAGTCATGTTACACTGAGTGCTCGTCCGCGGTGCAAAGAGAGGGGGAGTTGTTGCACAAGGATTTACTCCCCCTCGGCATCTCCAGGACCTTGACAGTTTTCCACCTCTTGCAAAAGTCTGGTGCCTCGTCGCTGTGAAGTGATGAAACTGGCAAAGGTGTTGTTAAAAGGATAACTGGTTTACTGCTGCAGCTTTTTTCCAAAAAAAAAAAAAAAAACATTTTCATTTTCTGTTGCTCTCACACACTGGGCAGGATCCATCAGGAAACACTGCAAGCTTTCGGGAGAGGAAATGTACCCATTTCATACTCATATGGAAACTAAGCGGCGCAGTCTGTAGGATGATTTGGATAATCTGTCACCGTGGGGACCGGAGGCTTTACCAGCCAGCAGGGTCACCTGATGTTGCTCTGCTGCAGGGAGACACACTTCAGCTGAAATGTGTGTCAGGACGTATACATGATGACAGGGACAGAATTCAAAAAAGGCCAAACTCTGGGCACACAAACATCAGACAGTTGGGAGGTGTCGCGGATCAGGGGAGAGCTGTGAGAAGAAAGACAGGGGGGAACAAATAACATTAACATTTTGACAAGCGGGAGGCAGCAAATTGAAATGAGGGAGGCGTCGAGCATCAGTCAAGTGCGTGCACAGTAACTGCAGCACTGCTTGGATGCCAGAAGCCAAAAATCTGATGAAGCATCTGTTGACAGTTGACTCGCCTCTCCACCTTGTAATCGTCGTCTCCGCACATCAGGAGTCACTGTAGCGTCTGCAGCGGTGCAGCTGAGGCGTTCAGATTTTGAAGAGCGGCAGCAGATAAAAAAAAGGAAAAAAAAAAAGAGAGAATGGGAGGGACAGAAAAAGTAGAGCCACTGGCTCATGAAATAAATTGTCCCAATTACAATAAAGTGTGGCTCTTGGTCAGTGTGCACGGCAGGCAGTTCATCTTTATTACAATCAGTTAATGAAAATCAATCCCCCTCCTGATAAACTCTTATCTCCACGGCCTTTGCGCGCCCCTCGTGCAGGGAGATAATAAATTAGGGTAATATTGCCTTTGATGAGGGAGTGAATTGCAAATTATTGTAACTTTCCAAGATTTATGATGCAGATGCTTAATTTCCGAGCTGGGTTTTTCAGGGCGTCGGGGTGCTGGGGGGCCATTTGTTAAAAGTTTGGTGACACAGGCTCGTTAATAAAAATACACACTCAGACAAGCAGGTGTTCTCAGCTGGCCCCTACTGTAACAGTAGCAGAGGAAGAAAAAGGCGCTGCTGAAAATGGGAGGAACCCTCCCGCGCCGGTAGGATTTACAGGGGCCTATTTTCCCTCTTCGTTGTTGGTATTTTACCTTATAACAGAGAGTGCATATGAAGAGGCAAGAAAAACCCCGGGGATGCAACGTGTTTACTCAAAGTAGGACTGCCAATCAAACAGTGTTATCCCCCCCCCCCCTAAGAATCTCTATCAAACAAGCCAGGAGCGTGTGATTTGATATGTAGGTCAATACGCATTCTGGAGCGAGCCAGTGGGTGAGATATGTGTAGTTGCTCGCTGTCACTCTGATTATTGAGGAGACAGAAAGATTGAGTCGGTCAGGTATGAGAGAGCCTGCGGTACGAGATAGCTGTATAATCGCTGCGACTGGAGAAACGCACACACACACACACAAAGTCACTGAGAAATGAGTAACTTCTCGCTCTTTGTTCTGCAGCAGTGACCCTTGTAACAGGGTGTTAATGCATGTGTATGCTGGATGTCTTCCACCCGGCGCAACAATCAAGACTCTGAGTGCATCATTAAGCAAAAAGCGCTCCAGTGGGAGGAGGTGAGGGGTCCTCGTGAGTCGTCAGGAGCTGCGGGAATGATGGCAAGGTGATTGTTTAAGGAGCCACTCGTGAAGCTGAAGGCAAACAGTTGACGCAAAGAGCAGCCGGATGAGTTTTCGACTACGGCTGACCGACGTCACTCTTCGCCGGCATCCATCCTCTCCACGATCTGCTGTTATCATTATTACCATGTACCTGAAAAATGTGACTTATGGCACCTTAAATATCAAAGCAATTTTAAAGCTCCGAACACTGGATCAAAACGCCTCTCCTCATCAAGGCCACCTCATTTAAGTCCGAGGAACATCTTGCATTAAGACAGCCATCAATCTGTCCATTATCAATCAAGGAGAGGACTCACACACCACTATCTATTTATCTTGCCAAGTGCTCTATTAATATCAAATTAATTTCCCCATTGAGAGTATCAATCACTCAAGCAGTTTTTCTCTCAACTCATTAGCTTGGTAATTGTCCTTGTTTACAGGGGAAAGTCAAGACGGGACAGCTCGAAGAGGGGTGGACAAGCGCTCTGTACAGGCTCGAGCAGCTTCCTGTAAACCCCCCCCCCCGGCTACATCCTCCCCGCTAATAAACGTGGACGGAAATCATCCACAGTCTGTCAAACATGCAATGTCCTTCGTTGATTATTTTTTAAAGAAGTAGAACGTTCTCGTCAGTGATCTACATTTTCTTTTATAAAGAAGGGGGAAGACATGAGATGTTCACGACCTGTCAAGAGTCTCACTGTCTCCGAGGAGAGGGCGCTCTCAGGCTGGTGCTGCCTGACAGGGCTGCTGCCGGATGGCTGCGTCTCAACAGACGACATCAATCAAGACGAGGCTGGAAGCCTTTTTTTTTTTTTTAAGCTTAGATTTGAATTATAAAGCGAATGGATGGACACACACAAACACAGCTTACAAGTCATCACATTCATTTTGAAATCGTCTACTCAGATGAGAGATGAAGCGATGTGAGCCCAGTGGTGGAAGAAGCATTCAGATCATTTGATTGAAGGCGCAGTGTGTACGAATTTTAGTTGAAAACATCCAAAAATAATCCAAATTATCGACACAATTTGAAGAATTAACAGTTTTGTATGTGTTGTTGCGAATATATCTACTTAAGTTAGCATGCTAACAAGCTAGCCTAGACCTCTAACAGTCAAAGGATCCTGACTCTTAGTCTTGACTGCTAGCTGCACGGCTAACTGAGCTAACTAGCTGACAGCTATAGTTAGCAGTAGTTCTTACATATTGCTGCACCATTAAGGGAACAAAATGTAACTTCCTGGAGAAAAGTAGTTGATTGTGAAGTTTTGGATTGCCAGCGACCAGTGGATGACACTCATCAATCACCTCATCTTTCTCCAGGAAGGTACAAGTAAGTTTTGTTGCTCTATCGTACAAACAAATGCAACTATGTAGCAAATACCACTAATAAATTACAAGTTCTCCATTCAAATTCTCACTCAAGTACAAGAACCGAAGTGCTATCAACCAGATGCAACTGTTATATTTATCATATCTTACATTTATTGATTTCACTGTTGTAGATGCTCCAGGTAGAGCCACTTTCCAGTGCTTTATGTACAATAAGCTACTTTTTCCCCTGGGGTTCCTAACTTAGGGGGTCGGACCTCTCCACCTTTTTATTTTAGGGGGCGGATACTGGATAATTTTACTTTCTGGAGTGGAAGTAACTAATTACATCGATTCAAATTACTGTAATAAAGTCATTTTTGGGTTATTTGTACTTTTCAAGTCTGTCATTTTACTTGTACTTTAGTATGCATTGCACAATGTCAGCTGAATTGAGACAGAATATTTGGAGAAACAGAAACCACTTTGATCGAAGGCCCACTATTGATAATGCATCGAACATCACTGGTTAAAAAGTAACTAATACTGTGAGTAGTGTTTGAGAATAATACTTTATTATTTTACTTACTTACTCAGTAATGTAGCTCTATTCATACTTCCAGCACAGATTTTCAGTGCTCTCTCCACCACTGCTTACTTTACTTTGGGTCTTGAATATGACAGGTTCACCAACTAGACACTGCCAGACTGAAAGGGGGTCACAATGTTAAGGAACAATGTAATGCATTTTTACAATATTCATACAATAGAAGTACAATATCTTCCTCTGAAATGCACTGGAGTAAAAGTATAAAGTAAGTACATCCCTGAGACAAGACTGTGACAGATTTTACCACCAACCCACCGTCACCTCCCTCCCTCCCCTCGTCCAGCTTTTCATCCCTCTCCATCTCTCCATTGTCCTCCTAATATTAAGAATGAGGTGATGAAGTCGACTTGACTCAAGCCGGGACTGTGCTTCACGTGTAATGGGGGGGAAATGGTGACACGTTTCATTGGCCGGCTCCTTCCCTGCTCACCGTGGCGTCTTTATTTGAAAGAAATGGGACATGGCGAGATTAAGTATGATTGCGTCTGTGACGAAACATGCTGCCACTTAGAAAAAATACACGGATACTTTGAGTCAAGATACAAATGAGTTCTTTCGAATTATAAAGCATTAATTCTTAATGTGTTCGGGAGGGGTGTGCAGGAGCTTCCTTAATTGCATTTTTGATGGCAGTAAAACAAAAAGCTGATCACATCCCTGTGTTTCTAATCATGGCAGTCATTGTTCACATATAGTGCAAATATCAGCAGTGTGTGTACCTGCGCGCGTGCGCGCGCGTGTGTGTTGACTCTAACCTGGTGTTAACCACAGACTAAATCCTATTTGGATCTATGCAGCGCTCTGGCAGACAAAAGCAAAGCCAGCAGCCAGCTCAGCACTCAGAGGTAACATTTACACAGGGGACTGAGAACATACTGTGGATCCCTACAGCTACACAGCCAGCCTGTCAAAACTGTCTTCATACTGGGGAGCTGTCAGGCCTTGTGGACCGAGGACCCCACCAGGACACGAGTGGTATTACAAAACATAGACTCACAAAACGGTGGCTTATAGCTATTTTGATTACATGTAAATGTTCCATGTTATTCTATTACGTAAGAGTCAGATTAATGCAAATCTTCTCTATCATGTCGAGTCAATGTGTACTAATTAGTCCGATT
This sequence comes from Diplodus sargus, assembly GCA_903131615.1. Lineage (NCBI taxonomy): Eukaryota > Metazoa > Chordata > Actinopteri > Spariformes > Sparidae > Diplodus > Diplodus sargus. The sequence continues at coordinate 1,783,009 of CAEMYA010000120.1, forward strand.
AAATGACTGCAGACTTCTATACAAAGTTTATGTGTTTATTCAGTTATTACACATAAAGTGAAAATGGGAACTTTTTCATAAACATATTGAAGTGTTTATTAGTATGTACATGAACGTAATAAATGCAATTTTAGTTATTCTGTCTCCTGTAATTAAATCACACATCTGAGTTACCTTTGGTTTAATTTTCACCCATGTCTGTTTTTGTTTTTTTTACATTTGTTGGTTGGTTTCTTCAGCAGGATTACACAAAAAACATGAAACTTGGATGAAGGATGGGTCTCGGCCCAAAGTAGATATCATTAACTTTTAAGTGCAGATCTGGATAAAGGGACGGATCCAGGAATTTACTTTCACTTTCTTCAACACTGTTTTTCCCCTTCGTTCAATCAACCCATTATCCTCCAAAACACAATGGAGATTATAATTCCATCTGCATTGTGGTTGACTGTTTAAGATGCGGTGAGCGTAAATCGCGGTTATGAGTGGTAGAGGACTATCAAGTCTCATATTGGATTAGGCTTCATTAAATTACAGGGGACTGTTGGGCTCTTGGCAGAGGCATGCGCTCTAGTGCCATTCTAGTTGATCATGATATAATATGCAAGGAATAAAGAAACTCCATCCTCTGTCTAAGATAACAGTACAAGGGTCACACAAAAACAAGAAGGAAAAACAGACCTTGTTCTGGAGTGTCCAACACTTTAATACAGAAAATTACATATCCAACACAACACGTATTAGTTTACTTTTCTTACAATGTCTCAAAATAACCTACTAAACACAACAAATGTAAAACATATTACAGTTAAAACATCTATACACAGGCAAATGTACACAATATAAAACACATATATACACTCTCTTAATATATTATTATATAAAGATTTGTGTTTTTTTTGTTTTTTTTTAACCTTTAAAAAACTGGAAGCCGAACAGCTTGAAGAGGGAGTGTTTCACAGAAGATGAGAACTGTTGAAAATCACACTGACACATCGTGTATTATGGATAGGTAGTTTTTACATAGAGTTGTTGGATCCTGTGTATTTTAGCATGCCAATTTCTGAAACAACAGTTGAAGCAGACAAAGGAGGAACATTTAAATACACAAAACTTGCTGTTAAAACCGTTAAGTGCTATTGATATTACTGGATTATACAGGATCTAGAAGCCACATTGGAGTTACGTATGCAGTTTTCATTCGCTGTGGAGTGTTTGGACGTAGAACATTTTCTCAGTAAAAACATAATATTTACAAAAAAAAAACCAACTAAAGTCTGCTTAGCTGCCTTGACGTCAGCACACATACTAATGGAGTTAATCTTTTTAAAGACTGCTGTAGACCAACTGACAGTATGTAGGTGAGAATGGAGAGTATGTTGTACTTCAACCAAATGATTTAATCCATCAATGGCTTTTCTTGAAATGAAGTGAACCATGACAATGTGAAGTGGGAAGACATGCCATCTATTATGACAGGGGAATCCTTCAAATGACAAAAACAGAAAAAGATCACAACATTCACAAATAAAAAAAAAAGAAATTACAAATACGTATGTCTGAGCTCTAGTCACTCTTTCCTCAAGCTGGCAATGCTTCCACGTTCAGTTTGTCTCCTCGTTTCTCTGTTTAAAATCATTTATATTTATTTTATTTTTCACAAAAGCAGCACAATGAGGAGTAGAAGTGAGAGCAGGGAGCCACTGGCTGCCGTGTGTGACACCCCTCGGTTAGTAAGACGAGGAGTCCTCGGGGAGTTCTGCTTCAGTTTACTGGGAGGCAGCGCCTTTAAATCCTCCAGGGCGCCGTACGCTGCCATAGAGAACTCAGGGTCTCCTGTGGTCAGCAAGTCAAACACACAGGACTGAAAGTACACATCCTCCACCTGCAGAGTCTCTCTACACTTGGCCGTGGCCCGCTCCACTGTGTAGACCTGGTGAGGAGGCCGCAGAGGACCCAGCTCCGTGTTGGTGCCCTGCAGGCGGGGCTGCTGGCTCTGACGGCCCAGCGTGTGCTCTTTGATAAGCTCATTGCGCGGGCAACCGTGCAGGCAGAGCTGCAGGCCGCCATTGTCCTCCGAGAAGTCCAGGGTGTCCTCTGGCATGCGGATGGCGAAGGTCAGGTAGCTACCCACGCGCCGGACGATGATGGAAGTGCCGATGTAACGGGCCTGGATCTTCACCTGCCGGCCCACCCCGGAGCCGCCGCGCTCAACAATGGTCAGGCTGCCGCTCTCACCACCACTGCGAGTGCCATCCTGAAAGGCCAGCGGCAGATCTTCTGTGGTGGCCTGGTACACCTTCTGATCTGTACAGCCGTGGTACGACTTGAAGATCACTGTGATCTGAAATAAGATGAAAAAGTAATAAGTAAGACTTCAGCAATTTACCATTAAAATTGTATTTTACTACCATGCAGTTTGAATATTCTTCCTTACATAAAGCAGCTGGTATAGAGCTGCAAAAATATATCAAATAGTTGTCAACTATTAATCAATTGATCAGCCTGGGTTTCAGCTTCTTAAAAGGTGAATATGTTCAGCTTTCTTTATTCCTCGATGACAGTAAACTGAATATCTTTTGGTTGTGGACAAAACAAAACATTTGAGGACACATCTTGGGCCTTGGGAAGTTACATTTTTTCTGACATTTTATAGAACAACTAATCCAAACAATGACCAATCAGATTAACCATCAATTTAAATCATTGTTACCTGCAGCCTTAAACTAGTAAATGAGCCACAAGGTCACATCTTTGCCTAAATATAAATTAGATGTGCTACAAAAGATGCCTACATGAATCTTGACTAACAGCAGTACTGATTAAAGCCACAAGGTGGCAGCAGGAAACTGCTGTTAGAGATGTTTACAGCCCAAATTGGCCCTTTTCACTGTGCGGCAGTGATTCTCTCTCTTTCTGCAAAATGTTCAAAGGATGGCTGTCAACTGTCCACTGGATTGTTATCACTCAAGCAAACCACAAATTAAACCATTGTGGTGTCTCAACTATCACAAACCCTTTCTAAGCTAAAACAAATTGTGCGCACTAAACCCCACCAGTCTTCCCTGAGTGTTGGCTCACAGAGGGCGGTTTCGTAACGGCATCAAATCTCCATGTATCTTCCAATACTTCTCCTGCGCTGGCACTGCTCATTCTTATTCAATGACTGACTGTGATTTGTATTCCAGCTGAGCTCTGAAACACTGTGTTCTAACCTCTGTTTCTTCAAAGTATCTTGACAAAGCGGTGGCTGTGGTTGAGTTTACACTTAAGGGGATACTGTATTTGATGGATGATTTCCTGTCTTAAGTCTGGCAGTTGCAAACAACTCCAAAAGCATGATGGGGGCATGCGGGTGCTGGCACAGACAATATCCACACTACAAGGTCTGCATTCGGCTGCATGCACACCCAGAACACACTGCGAATGCTTTTCAAAGAGTTTGTTCTGAAAACTTTGGTGCAAAATCAGCCCCACTCAATTAACAGAATCAAAAACCCCTCGCTGCTGCCAATTATTCCTTTATTTTTCCACATTATTTCATATTTACACAAAAATCGGCCAGTTAATTATTTGACCAGAGGGGTGAAAAAACATTCCACATCGTGGCGGTGGAGGAAAATGTTTGAGTGAGCGTTAATCACTACCATATGACCACCCATGTGTTAAAGGTAGAGCGCTCAAGCATGTCTGTGATTCAACACCGCTGAAGGACTCCCCTCCTCTCTCTTTTCCCTCATAGATCTGAAGGAGCTCCAAGACAAGAGGAATGCTGGAGGCTCGAGAGGCACCATGGAATGACGATTAACTTCACATGTTTGATACTTTATGGCAATACTTGAGCTAGCAAGCCCGCACTCAGAAACAGCCTGCTCATATTGGCCATTAGTTTCAAACTTACTTTAATGTGTTTTGTGATATGGAGAATATAAGTCTGAGTGGCCATAATTGTGTTTGTTTTGAACTTAGTTTTCCTTAATCTTCGATTACTTTTTGTGTGTGATGAAGGATAGGAGCGGGGTTACAAGTTGATAGATCACACATAAAATAGAAGAATATAATCACAAATGTCCACGCATTGATCAGCACTAAATTCAACATCTTTGATTTCTCTTTTTGTGAAATATTTAATGTATTCAAGCATCTATATGAAAAGAGAATCAAAACTTAAAAGATATATAAGAAATGTTAGAAGGATGGCTTTGTTTTCAGCTTTCACAAGGCAATAGACTTGTGAACCACTGAAAACAACGGCCTTCACAATCTCTTTGAACCCATAGTGATGTCTTCACTTTGTTATGTTGTGTTTTTCTGACTGACAGTCGAAAAGCTAGATATGTTATTTACAGCCACAAATGAAAAAGAAAAGCAGTAAATCTTGACATTTTTAGACATAAAACCTGAGAAAATTTGGCATTTTTGCTTTAAAAATGACTGAAACGATAAGACAATTATCAAAACAGTTGTCGATCAGTTTTCTGTCAAGCACCTCATCATTTCAGCTCTACTCTCAACCGTTCTTACCTTGCTGGTTGCCGTGGCGCTGGAGCCTAGTACAACAGGCACGTTGGTCACCTGCACCGACAGGAAGCGGTTGTCGATCAGAGGCCACGCCCCCTCCACCTTGCAGGTCTGAAACTCATCTCGGAAAGTCCGTAGGTGCGGGTCTCCGAATAATCCACAGTGGGCATATTTCTTCTGCTGACCGCCTGCGCCCGACATGAGGACCCGATTCTCGTAGTCGCACAGCTCCGACACGGCCGGCCGAGACGTGCTGGGGACCTTGGCGGAGGAGGTGGGCCCGTCGCTGGAGCAGTTGTGCTGAGAGAATAACTCCTTAATGCGGAAGACGGCCGAGTGGTAGACCAGGTCGCCCCTGCAACTGCGCGCCTGCCGCCGGGTGCACAGGGCGTAGGCCCGCAAGGCGATGCAGTAGTCCACATCCAGAGCAACGTCCTCCTGCAGACCACTAGAGGGTGAGGTAGAAGCCACGTACTCTGCATTGCAGCGCTGGATTCGACACTGCTGGCAGTGAGCTGGAAAACAAAAACAATGGCCATTAATATTTTTTACTTCGTTAATGCATCACAATTGCTCCCTTAATATTATATTCTTGATTCCTTTTCATTCACTGTTTGCAGCTTCTTAAATGTGATTATTTTCTGCTTTCATTTTTTCCTTGATGGCAGTAAACTGAAAATCTTTGGTTTGTGGACAAAACAAAACATTTGAGGACATGTCAGCCTTTGGGAAAACAGTGATCAACACTTTTCACCAATTTCCAATATTTTATAGACCAAACAACCAATCTGTTAATCGAGAGAATAGTCGACAAATTAATCAACAATGGAAATAGTGGCAACCCTACAATCTGAACAAAACCAGTTTCCCTTCCACCAAGAATCTTGAAATCCATTTGACATTTATGGATACATTACCTCAGCACAGTGCATGAGGCAGCAGAGTCAAAACTTTTCCACTATCAAGTTTAGCTCAATCTGGAGAGCCATTAAAACCCGAATGCGTGAGCTCACGAGGCCATGGTCCCACACTGTGCTCCGGGAGTCAGTCTAAACTTATTTCCCCAAACTAGCCCTCACAGAAATAGCATGCAGCCTCGCTGTAGGAGGAAACCAACCTGTGTTAGTTTGCCTGAGGGTGCTGAATGTGGTTTGGCTGTTGCTGAGGTGATTGAAGTCCATTAAGCTACACTGAATGGCACGGTGAGGCTTGGTGCACGGGGCCAGCTAACTTGGAGAGGATCGCAAGAGGACTATTACAAAGGGTCACACTTGTTGAGCAACTCGGGGTCTAAACTGGAAGCAGGAGTGTAGGTGGGGGCAGCAGAGCGCAGCATGTGATATTCGGGTGGTATCGCCTAAATTCAGGGCTTCCTGTTATCACTCACAAGTGCGATATTTATTATCAAGGAAAACAAAGACCTGCAACTATTTCTGTGTGAAGTAGAAGTGTAGATAGTCATCAAGTTCGTTTCAGTGTTACTTCTGGGTGGAACGTCTCATTTGGGCACGCCTGCTGTACTGTGGATGTATTTTCCATCTCATCTCAGCATCAAGCACCATCCACAACACACATCACTTTCGCTGCAAAGCCAGGATCAGTTGCATCAGACTGCTCTTCTATTGCAACAGAATAATCTTCTGTTTACGCCAAAGCTTCCATCTTATCTCCCAACAAGATAAGCACGGAGATTTTACACCAGTGCGCATGAATATTTTTGCACCGCTTTGCCCCTTTCTCTCGCATCCGTCTGATGCACTGGACGGGGACATGAAGGATGATTAATGCACCCGGCTGCGCTGCACTTCAACACGAGCCCTGATAAAGCTGAGATGGAGTGTGAGAGGTCAAGTTAGAGCCACTCCGCATCCCTCCTCTGAATTCCAACGGGCCTCCCCTCCCGTCTCGCTGCGAGGTCACCCAAGTCCGCCCTGATTGACACTTTTTGACAATCACTGCCTGCACAGCCATCAACAACCACACATCTCCCTAAAGGGTCTTTATAGCCCGGCACTTAAGTCGGCTACCAACAAGTGTCAGGACCATGTGGGGAATATGGGAACAGAAGGCGGTCAAGCAGAGTGACCACACACAATATTTAGTGTTCAATAGATGACCATAATAGATTTTTAGTTAGAGCTGGGGATTAAATGCACAATACTTTCAACTCCTATGCTACTCTGAGGGCCTGAGGTGAAAGCTCAAAATGAGTACAAAACAAGGGTGCAGACACTTTCCGATGGGATCAGATGTTGGATGAACTACAGAGATGGTGGCTTTGGATAAATCATAGTGATTACATGTTAACAGTCAAACTCAAAAAAACTCCACAAATGTTGTTATTGACAGGGGTGCATGCATTAATGAAATATTACATATTTATTGTCCTATTGTGCTCCACCTTTCAGCAACTATTCCAAAGAAAAATCGCTACTTATAAAACTACTTCAGGTGCTACAGCTTAAACGAAAGGTATCAAAACAGTCTAGAGAAACCTGGGGGGCCTCCAGGGGACTTCAGGTATCCAACTTTACTGTTGAACATCATATCACGTCAGAATTTAACTACTATATATAAAGATGGGGTGGTTTGCAGTTTTGATGTCCTTATAAACAACATTAACTTCAATTCTGTTATATTCTTGGAAACCTTACAACCTCGCCAACTTTCAAATCATGTGGTTTTAAACATTTCACTACACATACTTACACTAAAACACAATATTCAGTGTGTTCCTGATATTCACAGTGCCAGGAGACTTTCATCCTAACTTTGTTAAGCTAGGGAAGCACCCAGATCACATGAAAATATGTGATTATTTATGATCCCAACCAACACGAGCTGCTGCTGCTGCCTGTGTTTGGTTTGTGGTCTGCGGGCTGGAGGACAGAGAGGAGCGACCAACACGTTCAGAGGCCAAGAAGTTGGACACCCATGCATGGTAGCTAACAAAAGTTGATAAATGAAGCATGAATAGGGGGGAATACCACGGTCCGTTTAGCTTCACCTACAATGTAAAAAACACTCAAAAGTGTGTGCTAAAGTTAGTCTCCTGTCTTTAACAATAATGGTGGTCATTTGGTGTCCTGTTAGCGAGATTTTCTGGTTTAAAAACAAAACAAAAGCTCGGTTGTTTTTCCTTTGGTGCTGCTGGACGCCAGTTGGGCTAGTAAAGCTATGCTAGCTGGGAGCTAACCCCGTAAACTCCGCACAAGTTGATAAAACCGCAACCCGCGGCGGTGCTTCTGTGCTTCCTAAAAACTCGATAGCCGTCACAGGAGGCTGGTGTCAACGTGTTTGGTGTCGTGGTTTTACGTGGGGAACAGTTGGGAATTTGTCCAAAGAAGACGCCCGTGAAAAACAAGAGAGTTAACTCGTGCTGCTCGGCTAGCAAAAGCGGTACAAACTGCTGCGGCGCAGTCAGGCTGGAGGCTGGAGAGGCTCCGCAGCAGCAGCAGGAGCAGCAACAGGACGGTACTTTGTCCTCTCAAAAACAACCTGTGCTCTCACATTTAACACCAACAAACTCGAGCGAAAGCGTGCGAGAAGCGTTAAAAGGTTTTGAGTCGAGTCACACACACAAACACACAAACGCCAGGAAGGGAAAGAAGTTAACTTTTTTTTTTTTTGTCCACCTCCATTCCGGGGAGGAGAGCGGGACAGCGGGGTCTCTCTCGCATGCAGCAGAGGAGTGGAGCAGCCCGGATTGGAGACACAAAACAAAACAAAAACAGGAAAAAAGAAGAAGAACAAGAAGAAGCAGCAACTCACCTGGTCGAAACAGCAGCGAAAGTAAAACCATCGTCAACGTTACACAGTCCCAAAGCTGCCGCTTAGCCGTGATTTGTGGTCCGCTTCTCCCCATACCAATCCATTCAGTTAGAATGGAGTTCCTCGACTGCTTCTCATCGACGCTGTGGCTGCGGGAAATCAGACAAAAATTCGTCTTCCTTCCCAAAGCGCTGTCATTCAAAGAGGGGGCCCCTTGTCTTCAGGGCGGCTCTACGCGAGGGAGGGGTCTAAAAAAAAGTGTAGATGGGGCCCCCAGAGGTGATGGCTGGCCAATGAAACACTAATTATTCACTAACCACTTGATATTTACATGTAGTGGCAATTTACCGGGGAGGGTGAGGACAGTGGAGAGAAGGAGCCTTAGACAACAAAGGAGGGGGGCGGTGTGAAGTTATAATTGGCCTGATTATAATCGAAGAATGACAGGGTTTTGTGGTTATAATGGTGTTACAACCGCCTATCATCTGCACGTATACAACATATCTATGCTTAGGAATGTAAGTGAATTGATTATGATTAATAACTGTGGAGAAGGGGTAGGATTAAAGAAGTGTGTACTTTCTTCCTACCCCTTTGAGCATTGTCAGTGCTTGTTAATGGAATCTACTTTGTGACATGTTTTTCATTTTATTATGCTTATTTGTTGAACTACTTTCTAACTTAATTTTCCCCTTCAGGGATTCATAAATCTATCTATCTATCTATCTATCTATCTATCTATCTATCTATCTATCTACCTAAATTGTTTGTTTGGTTTTGTTTTCACATGTCCTGAATACATTTGCATTCATTCGTTCATTCACATCCGAATGCTTGGGACCGATCAGTGTGTGCAGAAGCGACAAATAACGCGACGCTTCTCCTGCAGATCCCGAGAAAGATTAAAGGGGCACTTTTTAGTTTTGTGGTTTTCAATACTTACAATACCTTTTCCATCATGGAATTAACAAGCTGTTCTCAGAACGCTGTTTCGAAGCTGGAAAGGTGGCGGGGTCCGCCACATATAAGTGAAGCAGTATGAAATTGTGTTGTCTTTTAAGGTCTGTTTGTTTGTCCAGTTTATTCAGTCGTGAAAACAAAGAGAGTTTGTTTACTGTGGTTGTTAATCAGTCAATCTCTCTCCTCTCTTCTGATTAAAACTTCTTCCCCAGAACTACAACGTGCACCTTCACAACAACATCCACTGGACAAACTAACCGGGGTCTATTCTCTGAAGTTAGTCTGCACAAACATTTGTCAGTCACACGCTATTATTTAGAACAGTCTGTTTACTGAGTTTGTTTGGGCATTAAAAAAAATCAGTCACTGAAGATCTCTCTCTTCTCGTTAAAAATGTCTTCCCCCAAAGCCACATAGTTCCACTCTTTGCACTACAAAGCACCAGAGGCAACTGTCCCATTCGACTCCCCCTCCCCCCCTCAGGACAAATGTTTGTGTGTTTTCAGCATTAAGCAGGAATCTCCCACCTGTTGTTTTCTCACTCTCCAGACTTAGCGCTTAAATAATAGAGTGTGATTGACAAATGTGTGTGCAGACTGACTTCAGAGAACAGATCCCGGTTAGTTTGTCTAGTGGATATTTTAAAGGAGCACTTTTGTAGTTTTGGGGAAGAAGTTATAATCAGAAGAGAGAGATCTTCATTGACTGATTTTTTTTATTTTATTTTAAGCCTAGACAAACTTGATCAACAAACTCTTGTTGTTTTCATGACTGAATAAACAATCTGACCTTATAGGGCAACACAGTTTCATACTGTTTTACTTTGTTTATATGTGGCGGACCCTGCCACCTCTCTAGCTTCAAACAGTGTTCTGGGGACCTTATTTTCCTCTGAGAACAGCTTCTTTATGCAGTTATGGAAAAGATAAATAACTCTGAATTTGCATTATTACCCCATTAATACTGCAAAATTCCGATTTTTTTATTTTTATTACTCAGTTACTATTATTATTTTAGGTCTCAGTGAACTTAAACAGGATGAAACAGAAGAGCTTTTGCTTGAACAAACACAATATATTAGACATTGAAGTTGATATAAACTTAAGAACAATATTTTTTATACAGTAGAATTTGATAACCAGCAATTTTCATACCACGATGAGAATGTATATCGCTGCAACTCTAATAGTAGCTACCTACAGTATAACCATGAGTTTTCTCCCCCACACACTGACTAGCTGACTAAATGCTTTCCTCAGACATTTTTTTTGTTTCAAAGTGGGGTTTTTACCTGCCAGAAATCACAGTGCATTGTCTGTTTTTGTCACTTCAGAGAAAACTACTCTGACTCTGATTACTTTCTCTCAGCAAAATCCCGGCGTGCCATTTGATTTTTCCATTACATTTTCAGCTAGCAACTTGTGTGTTACTCTTTTCCTTTTGTGGGCCAACTTTCCATCTCTCTCGCTCCTTCAGCGACACTCCGTCTTTCATTTGCACAGCTGCTGTGAGGGCCGGACCATCTGCAGGCCACATAGACTCACCGTGCAGCCTTTCGGCCCAAGACACACGCTGTGGTTTCGGTGCCATGCAACGAAAGAATTTTAATGCACCGGCCGATTACCGAATAAAATATCGGCGTTTAGAAAACCAACAGTTTTTAGCTTGCGTAACTCCATTTCTGCGCTTCGACTAAAAGTTAAAGCCTTTTGTTTCTCGGTGCAGCTGGGGTGTTTGGCTTGTAGCTGTGAGTCTCCCTCTGCGCCTCCCTCCTCCTGACTTTATGAGAGAGAAGTGAACCCAGACAGTTATTGGATCACTGGTTTTTCTATACACATGCAGGCTCCTCCGGCCACACAATTGTGTGATTCAGGTGGCCTGTCAGTCTTGTGAAAGGTCTTCGCGGGCCCATGTTGATGTGGGGCTGATATATATAGTGGAGGGGGAAACGAAGACAGCTCAACCCAAGTGGAACGTTTGGATTGTTCTGAGCTGCCAGAAGGGCCTCTGTCACACTGGATCCAGTGTGCCAAGTTTATCCCCCGAGAGGGTTCTACCTTACTCTGTTTGTTCAGCTAATTTTGGAGGCTTGCTTGGTTGATCTGCTTTATGGCCGTGCTTTATGGTCACATTTTAAATTCCCCCCTCAAACGAGTTACACTCCGTATTCCCCGCAACAGCCTGGACAGGGCGCAGTGATGCAGGGCAGGACGGAGATGGTGTCGATTGGCTGGGATGCTGTACGGCAAATTAAAAGGCAGTTCCTGTGGGACGCGTCTCACCTGTTACGCTGCTTGTCTTCTGGTGGAAGTGATGACATTTCCTGCAGAAGAAAGATAACACATTGTTTACTACAATTTATAAGAGATGAAGATGAGAAAACGCTCAGTTTTGTGTTAAAGTGTTGAAGACACAAAAGAAAGACGACAAAATCAAAGCCGTAGTTTCCCTCTCGATAAGCCGCCCGACCACTAAATGAGCTGAGGTTCCACTCTGCGAGACTGATGACCACTGAAGCACACAGTTAATTGATCCAGGTGGACGGTAAGGATGAATTCAGCACATGAAAGAAACCCAGGGACTGCCTGTCAGGCTTGATGGGCGGAGAAAGGCCTCTTTCTTCCCACGTTTCCTTGCGAGCGTATTGCATTGCATGACCCAGCAATATGTATATGCTACCAGCTCTAAAACAAGAGAGCGGGGCGCTGCGTATGGGGGTGTATATCAGGTACAAACAAGGCCGGTATATTTCTCCTGCTGACAGTGGGTCACTTGTTCTGGCGCGACAGGGAAAAATAGTCTGAAGAGGCGGTTTTCAATGGACTGCAGAGAGAAAAACGTTGAGAATATCTGACACGTACAAGAAACAGAGGAGCAGAAAAGCAGTTTAGCGGCCGTATAAAAAAGCCAAAGACGGCCGAGAATGTGGAGAGCGAGGCGAACGAGAGTGAGCAAGAAAGAATGGGAGAAAGGGGGGAAGGGAGAAGGAAAAGGGGGGAGAAAAAGAGGGAGTGAGGGATTGGGTTTCCTCTGACTGTGTGTCTGGGCAGCTCCACATGTTCCTCATTAAGGTCCTCACACTGTGGGACCAGATCCACACCAGGATGCTTGTTTTTGTTATTAGGCCCAATGTGCTGTGGTCTGGTGGAAGCCCGAAAACAAGGCCTGTCCGGGACCATCTCGGCGGCTCGCCGTCCTCAAAAAAATAACCACAGTGACCTCACGTATGTGCACTACAACGTGGTCAGCTTACAGCCCTCTGAATACTTGTTTATAACGCAGTTAAACACACGTAAAAGCTGGAAAATGTACATTAAAACCCAATCAGACGCATACAATATGATAAATCTGCAGTGCACGTTTCCTCTGCTCCTGAGCCATCTGCTCACTGTGCCTATGAGCAGCGTCTGTAAACCTTCAACAGTTTAGTTTTTTTTTTGTTTTCCAGAGACTCAAGTGTTTACAAAATGATCAAAAGTACATTCGCAGGAAATTGTTGATGTGTCACGCTTCTGATTTTTGTCCAATTTCATGCCCATCTAGATTAGCCGACTGAGACATGTATCATGTTTCTTCTGGAGGCCGATAGCATCAGAGATCGGAATCAGAAAAGGAGCACGCGCCCTCTGTATCCTCCGCTAGCACCACACGGTTGCAATAGAAGAGACGCACTTATTGAATTTTAAACAGGAACCGGAGCAAATTGACTGTTTTTTTTCCTTTTTCTTTTTTTTTTCTTTCTGAGGGCCTCTGTCTGAGATGAAGTGGCCTGTAGCGCAGCTGAGAGTGAGGGAGCGAGCTGGAGAGAGAGAGAGAGAGAGATGCAGAAAGTGAGTGTGTCTGGTTCAGGCCTCTCGCTGTGAGGGGGGATCTGTTATCTCAGCGCAGATAAGGGAAACTGTGGTGTGAGTGTATACGGGGCAGCGCTGATAGCATCTCCTCTCAAGGATCCCACTTACGGCAACCTGATTGATAACTGACAGCACACACACATGGGGGGCAGGGGGGGCTTCTGGAGTGTTTTTGTTAGGTACCCCTCACCAGGTATCCATGCAGGCATCTGTTGGCTGTGCTCCTTTGAGTCAACAGGAATTATCACACATGCGTGTCACGTGTAGAGAGTCAGGGTGTGTGGAAACAAATGCAGGGTAGATTTTTACTTTAACTGATTTCAAAATAAAATAAACTTTTTCTAGCTTTTGTTTTTTTTTCTTTGTTGCTTTGGTCTTTTTTTTCCCACATTGAACCAAACTCGTCCCCTCTTCCTCACAGAGCAAATGTTGACACAGCATCAAGCCCGGTGCTCATGAATAGACGGTCATCTGACAGGTAACCCTAGCTCCAGGGTCGCGGGGTCATCCCGGCCTGATGAGGGATGATGGGTAAAATAAATGGAGAGCAGCACACAGAGGGACCTCTGATGTCCTCGGCCCAAAGGGAGAGAGTTCAGGGCCATTTGACCTCCGACCTGAACCCTGCCCGTGTGTTTGTGTGTGGGTTTTTTGTGGGTTAAACCTCTCCCCGATCTCGAACGCTCGAACATTTTTCTTTTTTTCCAAACAAATAAATCAAGTAGCAGAAAACAGCTGAACGTATGGCTTCACTGAGCAGCACGTGAAGTCGATTCCAACGCGTAGCTTTGTTTGAACATGCCTCGTCTTTCTCTTCCCGGGACGGCACTCCACCGCTTCTAGCCATTCGACCCGTGATGCACGACGGAAACAGGCAACTAATTGTTTTGTAATGACCTGTGGCAACCCTCTTTGCTCCCAGGAACTGGCATTTTTGGAACACCTCTGCGACCACAAGATCAAGAATTAACATTCAACATTTTCATCTCATCTTTCGTTTTTCAACCTTCAGTTATTGTTCAAAATTCTTATACCACTTTGCCTACAGAAAAAAATGATGTTTCATTGGGTTTGATTAAAGATCGATGACCATCTCATGCTATCACCAAGAATTGGAGCGCTCCATGAGGTTCTCTCTTTTAAATACATACATAAATAAATACATTCCAAGCAATGGCGGTTAATGTATCAGGTAAACCTTTTTTCTGTCTTCTTCATTTCAGTCGATCTCAACAGATCTTTACAGCATATAGCTCAAAACCGTAGCCCGATATGCGGCATCTTAAACGCGGGTTTAGCGTTTTGCCCTTTACACCTGACGGCTCAACCCGTAATCTGCCCATTGCATTTGTGATAACGCTCGTCCTTCAGTTAGTCTGTAACAGCTGGTATTGTTTTCTGCCCCGGCCCACCCAGACAACGACCCTGAACCAGGAATAGACGGTTAGACAATAGCTCATGGGTGTATAAATTTAGCCATTCTGATCTACCAGATTTTTAAACCAAGAAGGCATTCGGAGAATGTTCCCTCGTGCCTGAGTCGGTTGAAGACAGTGAAACATGGAGGAACATGGCGAGTCGTGTACACTTCAAGCAACAAGTATGACTGACTCACCCCTCTGAGTCCACACAAAGTGCTGGGAAATTGATAAGTCTGCTTTTCCCCCACTCTTTGCTTTGTTTCAGCAGATGTTTCTCACATTGACTTTGAAGCAGAGGCCGATCCTTCTATGGTTAGATGGTACCATGCAGTTAAAACAACCCATCGCCTGCTTTGTTTGCGTTTATGAACTGCTGTATCTGACTGTCAGTGGTGTTAGTGAATTATGCTTTCCTTGATCAGATCATTGGCAAAACGACATTCAAAATCAGCCTCTAGTAGCATTATTTTTTTTTATCTCTGAGAAATCTTAATAAGCATCTTCAGGCATGTATGGATCTGAGGGTGTTAGGAGCAATGCCAGAGAGGAGAGAAAAAAAAAGGAAACTTACCTTGGATCAGTGTGTTTGTGGTATGTTGTGAATTGGAGCACTGCTCTAACAGGACTTTGAATTGGAGGACGCCGTTAACCCTCGTTCCCCCTGCAACTTCAGCCGGCCAACTAAGAACTGTAGGGCAGCTACAGGGACAGATAGCCATTGGAATCGAGGCACATGACAACAGCTGTCTGTTTCAAGAATCGGCACTTTGATTAGAGCGGGTTGGTAGTGAGCGATGTGGCCTAATTCCCACATATCTGGGTAGGGCACTTCTGTGAAGAGAAAAAAGCACTGAATGGAAAAAAGATTGCGGTGCAATCGCACGCGCGCATTTTCAGAAACACTCGCAAACACACCCACACTTATACCACACTTATGCTCGTTGATATTCATAGGCTAGAAAACCATGTGTCACACTTGGAAAGCCTCCCAATTCTCCAGAAGGCCATCAAACGCACAGACAGAAGGATACGAGTGCAGCCGACCATTGGCCCCAGTGTAAGCTGAGCATGTGTGCGACGTGAATGACACCTCTGTCACCCAGCCCCACCCCGACGCTATCGGCCTCTCTTCCTTTTCGCAGCCGCTCTTTATGTGTTTTGGGCTTTATTTTCGTTGCTCAAACACCCGAGACGCCGCTGTTTATGCTTGGTAACAATCACCAAAACACACATCGGGGCCCACAGATTCACCTACATCCAGCTCTTTCATGTGGCATCACTGTTCAGGAACGATATGAGCAGAATTCGCAAAAAACAAGAGGGATCATGCCCCGTAATGTGTGTTTGGTTATCAGTTGGCTGCTGCAAACAGGCCAAGCAGACGTGAATGTGATTAACCTTGCCAGACTGACTCAGCGTGCTCGCTCCGGGATATAAGCATGCGTTCCCGGTGATTTGTAGATGTGGAGTAGTCAGCCACAAGGCCTCGGGGCTGAGGGAGAGGGAGAGAGCAAAACAACAGTACTTAATTCAAGTCTGACAAATATTCTGCAGGAAATCCATACAGACTGCTCCATCAAATCTTTCAGGCCCCCCTGGTTCTTCCACAGTTGTAAATTGCAACTTGTAAACTCAAATATTCCACATTAACAAAGCTGAAGGAAGAAGAAGAGAAAAAAAAACATTGTTTGCTTTAGTTTACTTTACGCAGGAACACACCAGACTGTTTCTGTCTTGCCCAGACAGCATAGAGAATGCATCTTTGCAAGCTCCCTGGGAAATGCGCCCCGGAGCAGATGTGAACTCCCAATAAAAGCAATTCTTAATCCTGCACGCATTTTTCAAACTTGTGAAATTGCAAAATACCTCATAGGCCGCGCATGATTCATCCGGCATTGTTCTTTCCCTGCCTGCCAGAGTTTGTTTGGTCCATTCTTTTTGGGCGAGCAGCTGTTCGCGCAGACAGCTGCGTCGGCCATTCGTCGCAGCCGAGAGGCAATTAAAAAATCAAGCCGATGTTGTGTTTCAGTTGATCCATTTCTATTTCTACATGTAATCCCCCTCTCTCATGCCTCCCCGCACACACACACATGCACAAGCACCAGTTTTCTCTCAGGCACACACACACACACACATGCTCATGCCCAGCCCCATCAGGAGAGTGATGGTGGGATGGTTTGGAGATTCACTTTTTTTTTTTTTTTTCCTCTAAAGACAAAAGCCCCAAATTGCAGTGACATGGCACCGTTGGATTTGAGGCATTATTGAGGCCAGAGCTGAGAGGAGCCATGTAATCTCCGGGACTTACTGGTCCACAGATTTTTTCCATATCTTCTTCGACGTAGGTATGCGGCCACACAAAGTCTGACTGGCGTCACGGTGGCATTCAGCGGAGAGTTAAATCGAGCTGAGGCCGTGCCTTGTGCCACGAGCACTGACGCATTCTCTCAGGGCCGTGCGCACGTAAACACACACACACGTTTGCCCGAGAGCTCGCATGCCCAGTTGTGCACACGCGAACATGCGCACACTCCGTCCATGCCTCCAGTTGTTCTGTCCTCTCACGGCACACAGCAGGTGTGAGGCGGAGTGTGATGGAGCTGGGCTGGGTGGGGGTGACCTGCAGTCTTAAGAACAGCTTTCCTATTGTTTCTAATGTGTGTGTGTGTGTGTGTGTGTGTGTGTGTGCGCATGCTCTCGGAATTGAGTTTGGAACATTTAATGGGATTAAGCCATTGGCCATGCACTTCAGCTCATTTATGAAACACGATACAATCAGCTTTGGGAAAGATTTGTATTATTGTTGTGGTTTATCATTTCAACTTTTGGCGCATTTTTGACAACAAACAGAGTCATGCCCATCCACACCATGGGTGTTAATCCCGAGGCGGGGGAGGGCAGGGGGTGGGAGCAAGATTCCCACATCCTGGGAAAAATAGGATTTGTTACCACCGGTATATCACCGAAAACCTTCATAATCCTGACCAATCTTTATATTTACTGCATGAAATTGCAGGTCACTTTTTTTTGTTAGACAGCAGGTATCTTACATTTGCTAGCTCGCCACAGTAGCATTAACCAGAGTTTGCAAGCTGTCTGAATTCGAGTCATTGAGAGAAGCTGGCAGGGTCACAGAGTAACAGCAAACTCTTCTGGTGTGTGTGTGTGTGTCCTCCCCGAATCTCTCGTATTCAATGTGATTGTCCCCGCCAAAGTTGAGATCAGATTTTTCGCCCCACGGATCCTCGCTCATCGCCCAGCGTGATGCCAAAGTGGCTCGAGCATCAAAGCTCTCCGTCAGCCACTGTCAAAAGCGAGAGAGAGCGATGGCCCCGGGTGAAAGGACAAGCTCTTTTAGAAGATGCAACAAATCAAATGCATCCTCCAGCTGCCACGCTGTACTGCAGGTGAGCGATGAGAGGACGCTCGCTGATTTGGAAGTCAAGCTGGGATGCCGAGGGATCACCTGCATGTCAGAAAATTGTAGAAACAAGCTCACTTTCTGTGGCAGTCACATTGGGGGGGGATCAGCCATTGCTCTGATTTAAAGTCTCGAATTAAAACTAATCCATCGCGAAGAAAGAAGATATTCTGTGTAATGTGGGAATGATACAATATATTTCCAATACCTAGCAAGCTTCACTGAGAAAATAGACGTTTTCATTTTCCAAAATTGGCTGAATCAAGTGCTGAACAAGCAGTTATTTTCTTACTCTCCAGACGAGTAAACATCCCCGGCGTTGCCAGCTCTTATGGCTGCAACTCATTCCGGGTTCTGGAAGCAGAACGAGGTCGGATTTTATTTTCCACAACTTAGGGTGAAACGTGCCAAGACCCTCATCCATCCATCCATGGTTTAAAATTTATTTTGGTTTGCAGGCTAGAAAAGCCAAAAACCTCTCGTTTTATTATATGGCAGCACAAACTGATGATGTTCCGCTAAAGTACCCTTCAATAAGTGATATATGGCCTTTTTTTTCTCTTCACCTTCGACAAAAAGTGAAATGGCTTCTTTAGCATAAACTCAGCTCTGCAGTCGCTTTATCCTTTGCTCCCGCTGCCTCTCTGTGCATTATTCCTGGCAGATGCCGCCACTTTGTCAGCACGGCCCGTAATTGTCCCTAAGCAAAGAGATGATCCACATGATTTATTTGTAATTGCTGGTGCACAGACAGACCATTATACACACTGCATGTCAGGCGCTAACCAGCTGTGGACTCTGTGAACTGTTCCCGCACGGACTGAATATATATTTTTTTTGTTTTAAAAAAGCACCTCGACGCTGAGAGGAAGTATGGATCATATATGATGGTGATTTCTGACTTCCTCGGGGGAGTCTTGTCTAATGATTGCTGGGGATAAAGGGGGCCATCATCTTTCCTGCTCTCCCGCCATCTCCCCCCACCCTCCCCGCCTCACCCGCGTACTTCCTGTCTGCCACATGTGTGCTGCAGCATCCAGACGTCCGTTTTTTTTTCTTTCTTCTTCTCCCAGTTCAGGAAGAGCGAGAGAGCTGCCAATCACAGCGCTGCAGGTAAACTAATTTGGAGTATATAGAAATGCTCGGAATGTATCCTCAGCGCTGTAATGACATTTATTACTTTATTACTTTTCTTATTACTCTGCTTGGACCTGCTTCTCCTCCTCCTCCTCCTCCTCCTCCTCCTCCTCTTCTTCCTCCTGCTCCAGACAGGAGCATTACAGAGTAATAGCAGTCAGCTAGGAGCGCTTTCGTAATTGCCTGGGCTCATGTGCTGTGGAAAAGCCAGGGCAGGGGCCAGCGGCATCAAAGCCTGACTGATCATTCCTCAGCCTCCCCTCCACTGAAAGAGGGGGGGGGGACAGAGGAAAAGGAGGGGGAAGAAACACAAATACAGATGGACAAACAAACCAGGGGAAGTCAAAACTGAAGCAGATGTGGCGATAGCGTTAGATGGACAGATAGACGGGACGGCCGGCGAACACAAGAACCTCTGGAGTCACCTCTCCCCCTCCTCCTCCTCCTCCTCCTCCTCCTGCGCTCCAGCACCTGTTGATATTTAACAAACAATGGAGGTGGCACCAGCAGTATGGATGGAAAAAAAAAAAATTCAAGAAAAAACACAAAAAAAAGTGATGTTGAGGTGACATCATGGATTATTAAGGTGGGGGTGGGTCTAATAAGGGCCTGGTTTGGCCTGGTCGGTAAAGAGGGCAGGAAACTGAGGCAGAAGCAATTTGAGAAGCCGAGGCCTCGGTCTGCAGCTGTGCGCTCACTTTTTCTCTCCCAGCCACACAGCTGCACGATTTGACAATACTGCGAGTATTTACCCACGACCTCTCCTCTACTTCACTGTCCAACGCGTGTTTATTCGATACATATGTTATAATACACTCTGTAACCCAGTTTCCCATGAGCGCAGGCTTATTCTTAGAACCGAGGGGAGAAAAAAAAAAAAACCCTGAAAAACTATATTTGTTGCTGCACGGTGCAAAACTTGACCCAAAAACACGTCAAAATTTTCGTCTGAGGCCCTTCAAAAGTGACGCTCGGCATCTTTTTTTCCGGAGCGGCTCGAGTCAGTGGAGCAGCTTACTTCTTATTCATGTCATGTGTTTTTCCATGGAGACGTTCTAACATGAGCGGCGCTAACATGGAAAACACACAGTCATCGCGGCAGATGTTGTCCAGAGCTCTCAGATTAGCAAAGGCTACAGTAAAACAAAGAGGTGAGGATTTATACGACGCTGTCGGGTGATGCTGCTGCACCACACACTGTGATCAGAGTCACGTACCGATGAAAAGATCTCTGCAGATCGTGATGCTCCACTTTTGAACTACTAATCATGTCTGCGTGTCTGCGTGTGTGTGTGTGTGGAGGCGTGTGCGCGCTGCGTTGGGCCGAACACAAAGAAATTTATCTCTGGGATCTTTTTTATTGGCTTGTGTTTAAAGTTGCCAGATTGTGAGCAGCCTTTCCCCTCTTTGAAAATATGTTGCTGCTCGCAGTGTCACAGCGCTGCATTCATCTTTGCAGACGCCTCAATTACAACCCACTGATACACTTAAAGTCGGAGAGGAGCTCAGGAATGCTCTGGCGGGACAACTGCCAAGCATCACTACAAACACCATCAGCTCCTAGCACCCCACAGGGAGAGAGAGAGAGAGAGGGAGAAGGAAAAGGGGGATGAACCTAGGTATGTTTGCAGACTGAACCAGGAGTTGCGGAGGAGGAGGAGGGGATAATATGTGGCACCACTCTGAGAGCTGAGCCCTCCGCCACGGCGCTTTTG
>CAEMYA010000120.1:1803811-1826104 GCA_903131615.1 Diplodus sargus
CGGCTCCCCCCCCCCACCACCCCACCCCATCTCCCTCCATCTGCCCCATGCCTCCTGAAAGACAAACACAAACGCTGGAGGAGCACAACAATCATTTTCAAACAGGCTGCCATGAATGCTCGCTCTACTCGTCGCCTCCAGCGCAGTCATGTGATGAAAGATATACAGTGCAACGGCAGAACACAAGAGGGGCAAGACAAGGCCTGTAGTATTGACAAATAACCGCCCACCTACGTTTCATGCATCAGCATAACCGAGTCTACCGATCCAAATGTGCAATTTATTTGCTCTTTGCTTGTAGAGTCAGAATCCCTGACAGCGCTCGCACACCCTGAATCCATCATCTTAACTCACTGTGGACAACGCGACCCAAACAAAGAGAGAGGCAAGCAGAGAAAAGGTGGTTAATCTTTCTCCTGACACCTCATGAATTATGCCCTCACTCTCCAGGTTACGCAATCAGTGGAGGCCAACTTTTCTCACCGCTCGCTCGACTTCTTCTTACCTTTGTCTACGCGCCTATTATTAAGAAATATAAAAGCAATTAAAGGGGTAAATATTACTGCATGTGTAAGGAGCTACACAGAAACGTGTACATTGCCTCACATGATGTCACTTGACATGGGGCTTAAGAATGGAAGGTAACAAATGACATTTACTGAAGTTCTTACGTACATATTTGAAGTACTTGTACTTAACTTTAGTGGGTTTTTTTACAACTATATACTTCTGCTTCAGTACATCTCAGCCAATAACTTCTTACTCCTCTCCACTACGCTACTGTATTTGTCTGACAGCTTTAGTTACTACTTACTTTTCAGATAACCTCTTTCATACCATTCCTTTCCAGCAAAAACCTTGTATCTCCAGATGTGTTGATTTTGAATGTTAGCTCCTTTTGGGGAATAAACTACCTTATACCGCTCTGGGAACTCTTCTGAGCTCATGAAAAGTTGACTTTTCAGAGGCACGTTTCTACAAACACACGACAATCATACAGAATTGAAATGCGGCGCTGTAGACTAAACTACCCAACAGTCTAAAAAGATGCTAAAAATAGCACAAACTTTGGTATTTAAAGCTGCTGTAAGTGATTGTTTTATTATTAAAAAGCGTTAATTCACTTTATATTCCAACAGTAACAGATACAATCATCCAGGCAGTACGAAATGTTCTGGTGGCGACGTAGAGAGGAGGGAGGGGATTGCTAACTGCAAAGTGGACAGGAAGTTAGCTAAAACAAAGACAATGCTTACAGCGGCTTTTAAGAAGGAAAATGCGGCATAACGCAGCAGTAACATTAATCCAAACTCATCTTTACTTTTTTACTTAGTAAATGGTAAAACACTTTGAGGTCAATTTTACTGCACTTATTTAAGCTTTAGGCTAGCAGCTTACTAGCATAACACACCTGAACCTCTAACTGAGCTGTTGCATTGTGAGTAATAAAGGCGCAGAAGGAAGGAAGAAGAATGCGTGGGGTTTATAAAGACTACAGCCTCGCTTTGGTTCCGCTGAATGGATTTTGGTAATAAGGGGGAAAAAAATGAAAAACTATTATGCGAGCACAGCGCTATATCGGTGCAGTACGCTTTTAAGTCGACTAATAATACTCACATTTTGCTCAACACTGGGAAAGAAAGCCTCCTCTGTTGCCTTTACCTTATTTAGGCCTCTTTCATGGGAAAATGGAGGGCAGTGTCTCGTCTTTATGGCGGCCATGAAATGTGTCAGCTCATGGGCTTGGAGAACGAGGGGTACAACCATGCACCTCCGCTGTATCGGAAAAAGCTGCACAAACAACACAGTCCCGGACCCTCACCTGGGAAGAGGATCATGTGAACCCAGCTGGCCCCCCTCATGACATCATCAGAATAATCTAAAGAAAACGGCTTTGGTTCCCTCGCATGCAGTTGCATGCAAGCAGGCAATTCGCTGACAGTGCTGAGGAATTGTATTCTGATGAGACTTACAGCGGCATTTTTGGCTGCGGGTGGTGATCACGAAGGCCTCGCTGCAAAACAACCAAGCATACCAGGAGCATCAGACAAGAGCTGATTCGGTTTAGGGTGCTGTGAGAGGACATATGACACTCTTAGAAGCTAATAAGTAAACATGTGGAGGTGGTTGGACGTTCCTGTACAGCTGCATCTTTGTTGTTGGGTCATATGGGAATTCCTGGTTGTTTTGTCACCATGTTAACTTTTTTTTGACTGCATGTATTTTTTTTTTAAAGAATCCCACCCACTGAGAACCAACTGTCCCCTTTTCCTTGAGTCAGACTTTTGGAACAAGTCTGATTCGTGGGACCAATGAAAGGGACAATTGTGGGAAAGGTTTGCATAACATTGCTGTCAGTCATGTGTCTTGTTTCTCCGTAAGAGAGCTCAAATTCACCGCTAATGCCTGTTTTAATTTGTTGCCTCGTTGCTCTGGAATCTGGGATAAATTGCTGGCGTTGTTCGTCTGGGTAGTCTTGCTAGGAAAGTTTACTAGATTTATTAGAGTTTGTTGTTGTGGCTTGCATAACAGAGTGAGTTTTGCTTATGCTTAAGGAAAAAGGAATGTTGGACTCCTCAGCCACTCCATATTTCAACACAGCACACTCTATATTCCGCACTAACCAATGGGAAATGTATCTCCATATAATTAAATCCTTGTTGAAATTTATTGTTTTGACATCACGCCAATGAAAAGTGAGTAAAATTCAGTATGTGTGGGCTCGACTTTTGATCAGAACTGAAATTGCCAGATAGAGAGACGCGTCGGGTGTTGCGGTTGCAGTCTGTCATAACGCAGAAAATCGAGTCGATTCCAGCCAGTAAAAGTGTAAAGTCGTGGGTTTTCCCTCCTTGGGGTGTGTGTCTAGCATTACGGCTGAAAGATGGACAGCAGCATTGCAGTTTGCTTAAAGGAATCTGTGTGGGTGTGAGAATGGCTGCACATGAGCATACAGTACAGTTTTCTTTTTTTTTGTAAAAGACGGAGGTACTTTTTTCCCCTTTACGTTTTCATGTTCGAGTGTGTGCGTGGTTGTGGCTGATCCGACTTTTGTGTGGCGTTCGCATATGTCTGCGTGTTTGTACTGTTGTGTCATGAGGGAATCATTCTTTGTTTTTCTCTTTGGTTATTGAGCGACAGACAAACTTTGCGCTGCCATGCGTGCACACCAGATGCGGGTCGAAAATCTTAAACAACAGCCTGGTGTGAGTGTGTGTGTGCTCAGTGTGCATCATTTGGCTCAGCAGTGGATTACATTTGTGGAGAATATCTGCGTGTGTCTGGGTGTGTCTGTCAGTATGTACGGATGACTGGTTCCTTATATCATGGGCCCTATACAGTATGTGTGTGTGTGCATGCTGTACCATGCATTTGCATACCTGTGGTTCTATCTATGAGACTCCCTTTGACACAATTATGTTGGCATGCACTATACGCACTTATGTACTGTTTGATGACATGTGTGTGTGAAGGAGTGTGTTCAGAGAATGTGCATTAGAGCAGGCTGTGTGTGTTTGAGTATACAAGCCCACGGCAGCTGCTGGACGCCACCTGTGGCCGAGCCCTCCCTCCCTCAGGCCTGTTGTGGCTCCAAATAGTCCCTATGGGCTCGCAGAGACTCGGGCAGAGGAGGCCAGGCACAGGCTGGATGACTTGCTTAACATTACTGACCTTGCAAATTAGAGACCTATCTCAAATTTCTCCTGTCTACGTAAACGTCTTCTTGGTTTTTACACCTGATCCTCTGAACTGCAATAATAAGACAAATTCAGATTTGACACAATACTCGACTTGTTTTACTCATACATCAGAAAGGAAATGGTCCTGTACAGGGGAACTTGTATCTGACTTGTTTAAGTAGAATATGGTGTTCCTAAGGGAAGTGTTCTCGGACCATTTCTCTTCTTCATTTTGATTAGCCATCCCAACTTGATGAACGTGAACGTTAAAAAAAAGTCATCAGATAAGATGTGTGTTTATACGCCTGGGGTATTTAATCACTATGTAACTTTTTGACATGCGCAAAGTGGTTCTGCCCTCTGTGAAGCACCTACATTAACCGCATCATTTTTATTCTGTTTTATTCACTGTTTGATTGTATTATAATTAAAAAATATTGTTTAAATCGCATTTTTCTTCTTTTTGTTACTGGTTTTATCCTATTGTTGTTGTTAAATGTGTGTCTGGTCATATTCCTGGAAACGAATGTCAAATTGTCACCTATCAAAGTCTAGCCCAAAGTAAATTCAGTGCTGTTGTTTGGAGCACAGGCATGGTTCCGGGCTCTTTTGAAAGCTGAATTTTTTCCCCCCCAAAGCTGTCACAGGCTCTGTAAGTGCTTCTGCCATTAATCTGCAGGAGTTTGAACACACTGAATATTTTGTTCATTTTTCTTGCCTGCAAATCAGGAAATATGCAGGAGCCTGACAAAAAAATAAAAAAAGATCACAAAATACCCCAACTTGGGTGTAACAGTAGTAGTACAGAACAGTAAAGTTCTTTATTTCTTTATTTATACTAACTTTGCGGTTATTGGATAGTCAAAATGCACTCAGTTACTAAGTTTGCATAATTTCCAAGTTAAAGGGTTTAAAAAGTGACATAAACTATATATACCTGGGTTTGTAATCTTATAAGCTACATTATTAGTCATCTGGAGGCTGGCATGTAATTGATGCAGGGCTGCAGAGAAAGAAGAGAGGGTGTGTCACTTGATTACACAATTACTCACTGGCTTTTGTAGGCTATCGGGTGGGCTTAGATACTCCTATCTGCCCAAATGAGGCTGATGGTTTGGAAGAGGATTTTATTATTATTATTATTATTTTTATTATTATTATTATTATTATTATTATTATTATTATTATTATTATTACTATTACTATTATTATTATTATTAATATACACTGTTACTTATTGCACTCAATACAAAGTAAAATCACTTCAGTTAATCAGAGTACAGTTTATTACTTTTTTCCTCTCTCTTCCCTTCCCTCCTCTCTTTCCCCTCCTCTCTTTCCCTCTCCTTTTTGCTAATCCTGCAGGTTTGTTTCTTGTGTGGCTGGCTGGCTGACAGATGTCCATCAGCTCAATCGTTTACCCCCACCCCATCAGGTCTCCAGACTCTACAGCGCTACAAACCGCTACGAAAAAGCCCCATAAATGGACACAGCTTGCTGCGGCTGTCAAGATGTTTATGACGTTTAAAAAAGACACTTTTTCAAACATATTTGTTACTGTAATTGTAATGATCTGAACGATACGGTACTCATTCTATCAGCAGTCAGAAAAACTGTTTATTGTTGCAGTTTGTTTGACATGATTTTCTAATTACTGTCTTCTTATTGAATTCTATTTAGATCTCTAAACTTTGACAATGAGTAGTCCAAAGGCTCAGCTTTTCATTATCTCTCTAACTCAATTTCCGGCAGGGCAGATAGTTACAGCTCATAACTTTTTAGGTATGATTACTAATAACCTGTAATTAGTTTCATCAGGGAAAGAGAAAGAGAAGAGAAGAGAAGAGAAGAGAAGAGAAGAGAAGAGAAGAGAAGAGAAGAGAAGAGATGGAGGAATGTGATAAATGAATTAAATCCTCCAGCTGCATGCTGGAATGTTAAACTGAATTGCAAACATTTGCCTCTCCAATAGAACAATCTTGTTTGTCTGCCTTATCTTAGGTTTCTGCCACAAAAGCTTGTACTGTCTCCATTTGGTAAACAGATAAGAATTGTTTTTCGAGCAGTAAGGCACAGAGCATTGTGATAAATAGATGTTAAATACCCCCGCAATTTGACTTGCGGTTGTAAGTCATCCGTTAGCAAGTTCAACAGAATAAAAATAACAATTGTCTCTGTGACTCAGGGCATTGGGTTTTTAATCCACTCGTATTATGACATTGCACAATTTAGACCAACTTTTGTCATTTTTCTAATGCTGAAGGGGCAGACAGGTTTGAGAGTGTGTGTGTTAGTAATTTGGAAAACTTAGTTGTGGGGGTTACCGGTGTCATATCCCACAATGCACTGCTGAATTCCTTTAACATGTGGTGAGTCAGGAAAGGGGTGGTTGACCTATGCCTTCCCATGAGCCCCTTGGGAACAGCTTTGCTCGGTTGCTCAAGAAATCTAGGATCACTGCACAAACTGCTGCACCGGTTGTGACTGGAATTGTAATCACCTTATTCTCTTTCTTCCCCTCCAAATTGAACTCTCACTGTTCCTCCTTATTTTTCTCTTTTTACCTTCTTTCAACACCATGTGATTTCTTATTTGGGCTACGGTTTTTTTCCCCTTTCTTGTGTCTGTTTTAGTCCTTTTTAGTATTCGACACAACGGCAACTCCAACACGTGCAATCCATTATGCTAGAGGAGGGAGAAAGTACAGGAAGCTGAAGGTGAAACGTGTTGCTCTACTTTCCTTTGTTTCCTGTATGAACACATTTCTCCTGTTCGTGCCTTAACAAAGTGTAATACCATTGCCATATTGTTCAGTGGTTACTACAGAGATGTGATTTTGTTCTGATGTTATTTTAGGACCATCATTAGTAGAGAGTCATAAACATAAAGAAACTATGAAATATCTCAGTTTTTATGCAACTATAGTTATTAACTTTAGGTTTAAGATTTTATGTAAAAAAAAAAAAAAAAAGATCTGTTTAGAGGATGAAACATAGTCAATTGTTATAGATTAAACTACTCAAGTGAAAAGTTTAAAGGAGACACATGCTCATTTTCGGTTTCATACCTTTATTTTAGGTTACTACTAATAAGTTTACATGCTTAAATGCTCAAAAAATGCATCAGTTTTCTCATACTGTCCAGCTCTGCAGCACTGTACTCCTCCCTCTGTCTGAAACACTCTGTTTTAGCTGCTTTCTCTTTAAGGCCCGCCCTCCTGAATGCCCAGTCTGCTCTGATTGGTCAGTTTCCACATGCCTGAGCCATCACCGCTAACAAGAAAATCAAGGCGGCATGTGCTAAATTAATTTGAACCCTCCAAACTAGCCGCTAGGCATAAATTAACACAATGGTGATGAAGTGTGATGTCACAAAGTCGAAGAATAAAAGTTGGGACTACTGACGAGGTGTTTCAGGGGCAGTGTTTTCTATGGGAGAGATGAGCTCCCATTGGCGCAGACTTTTGTCTCCTTTAAAATCAGACCGTCTACACATTAAAATGGTCCGTATGGAGCGTTTAATAATAATCTGTTACGATAATCCAAGAATTCTTATGTGAGATGATGTGAGGTTCATGAACTGTCTTGACGTGACAGTGGAGGTACTTTGGTCTCAGACTTGGTCACCATAAAAGTAGTTACACATAGAAGTAGGTATTCAACATGTTCACCAACAGCCAACATGAGTGGAGAGAGATTGCGCTGTCACGTCCCACAAACCCAGATTGAAAAAGGGTTAACATTAACTCACAACGAACACCTTTGCACTCTGCAGGTGCGTTAATCAAATCCAGTGGATCCCTAATGAGTGGAACAGCTCTTATCAAAGAGAACTAGTAACAGATCCAAAGGTCTCGCAGATGTCACTGAGGCCTTGAGGCGTAAGGAAGCTAGATAGAGGGCTCTGGGTCGGGGTCATGAGAGACATGTGTCCTGATGGCTTTATTGTGGCAGTGAAAGAGGCTGTGTTTTGGGGACGAGGAGCGGCTCAGCTCCGGTCGGATAGTGGTGGCGGCGGCGGCAGTGGTGGTGGGGAAATCGTTGGAGGGGACGCAACTTGTGGGGAGCAGAGATGGGAGAATGGGAAGTAGACAGCTGCGCAGGGGTGAATAGGAGGTCCCTTTGTGTCCTGCCAACAAAAATCTGTGACCAATTATCTGTGTCTGTCTCTCAAGGGGGAATTCTTGAACACTTTGGGTGGGTGTGTAGAGAGGATGCATAGGGGGTGGCTGTGGGAGGGAGAGGCCTGGTGCGGTGGTGGGCATTCGTTGGTTTCACATCTTGTCTTTTCCTTTGACCAGGAACTTTTTTAGAGGTGTTGGTGGGAATTTTCCATTGGTATTTTAGGTTGCTGCTGAGCCCCAAAAAGAACATGATAGTCGAAAAATGTGTTGCATTAATGCCAGTACAGCCAGCCAAGCACAGGCCCCAGTAAGAATATTATTTTGCATCTCCTGTTTGTCTATTTTAAGCACAGGAAAAAAACAATTTGTCCCACAATTGACGAATTGCGCCCCCCCAACCCCACTGAGAGAGCTTCCTATTCGTGTGGTTAGATTTCCAGCTATGTGAAAAGTGTGTCCTACAGAGAGAAGGGGAAAGTGGTTGAGAGGAAGGGAAGTTGGGCCCATGGATGGCTTGTAGGCCATGTGTTAGACATTAAAGGGCTAATTACAGTTTTAAAAGCCCCGTGTTTACCGCTGAGAAAAGCCTTGTTAGGTACATTTTACTGTCTCCCCTGAAATTATTCATCCTTGACAAGCTCAATTGACATTATCATAATTACGAATGTGATTGCTGCTTAATCGCTTCAACCGCTGTTTTTTTTTTTCTTTTCTCTTTTTTTTGCCATTTTAAGTGTCTGCAGCGGAAGTCAATAGTGCTCAACTTCTCCTCTCTGACCATTCATCAGAAAACAGGAAGTAGGATACAGGATAGCTGTCTTCTGGTAATGGCACGCTTGAAAGGAAAACTAACACAGCAGGTATTACTCACGTATTGACGCTATTCATCATTCTTTGTTGACAGGAGAGCAGAATCAACAGCAGTAGTAAACAAGAGCTGGTTCTCCCGTTGTTGCCTCGAGTTAAATCTGAAATAGGGCTGCTGTGTGTTAGCAGGAAGAGGATAAAGGCATGTTGTGAACTCTGCCCCAGCCGGGTGTGTTATTGCATAGGTATAGAATAACTCCGCTGCCGCTGACCCCGCGGCCACCTCTCCCCTCCAATCCCACATGGTTGCCAATAGCGATGACTCCGGCTGATCTTCACCTGTCAAAGCAAAGCTCTGACTAAAGACTTGCAGCTTGAGAGGAGGAAAGCAAAACAAGAGGGGAAGAACAAACAGGCCAACAAGCAGCTTTGTGTGGGTCGCGAATGGAATTTTTCCAGGATTCGAAAAAACACTATTGAGATTCTTAAAAAAAGAATGAAAAAAGTTTTGATTCAGAATTAAACAACTGCGTATCTAAGAATTCTCTTAAAAGGGCAGTATGTAAGATATGGCCATGTTAGCTGGTATACAAATGGAGTACAGAACCCCAAAGTACATATATTGTATAACATTCTGTTGCATATAGTAACGTGTTGTGCAGACTATACCGCCATGTATAAACAAATCAGCAGCAGGAAGGCTTAAGTTAGACTTTTAGCCTCAAACTCGAAATATTTACTATAATATGTTGGATTCATGTTAATGTGTATTTTGGGACAAATTAAAGCAACCAAATGTAACTTCCTGGAGATAGAGAGTTGATTGCTGTGTCTCATCCCAGCTCGTCAAATACTGACCGCCTGGTTTGTCGTCCGACCCGAGCTGCCTACTGAAAGCATCAGAATTTGACGCCATGGGGATGAGACTCAACAATCACCTAAATGAAAATGTTAAAATACCATCAACTTGGTGATACATAACTGAAGAAATATCATAACTCTGAGGACCTCCTGGGGGTCACTGACCTCTGTACTTCAACTACAAATACATACGAAATACTTCATCGGCAGTACGTTTATCAGAAGTACAACAGAAGAAGTGTTGGTCGCACAATCTCACATTGCAAAAGCAAAAGCAACAATGATTGCAAAAGCAGACCGATGTCACGCTGCACACGGTGTGAGTGGTTTTCCATTCAACAGCAGCACACAGTAAGGTTTGTTACCTTCCTGATTAGTTGGCAACTCTTCATCTGGCTGCTCATTGTGGCATCTCGCTCTTCTTCCATTACTCCCTTGCAAAAAAGAAATGATTGACTTAATAAGCCCAAAAAATACTGCTGTCTTACTAGGGAACCACATTTTTGAAGAATGACCATGATTACTTAATCGCGTGGACAAGTACATGCATTTCCTGTGACTGCTTCAAAATAAAAGCCAATGAAAATGCTTGTTTGATTGTGAGCTAGCAACGGTAATGTTTGGTTAGCATTAACAGTAAATGAAAACAGCTCTGATACAGCCTCAGGACAGTGATTTCAGTGACATCAAATTAGAAGCAGAGTTGCATGTTTAGACACATGCATTGTTCGGTTAATGCCTTATACATGTGAAGATAATGTAAAACCAGCCCAGGAGTGACAGGGTCCGCCACTAACAACAACGATTTACGATATAGAGGAATAAACATGTAAATACATTGAAATTTAATCTTAGGCTGTTACGTCTTTATGTGAAATAATCAAGATGTCTAAACTAACGCTTTCAATGCCTTCAGCCGTTTGAAAAGAAGAGAAATGCGACAAGTCCTAATCAATCAATCGGCAGGCGGCAGGAGGTTGGGATTGTTTTGCATTTCTTCAGTTTGTTTCTTCCTGGGATTTTTCTTCTCTTGACAGGAGGTGCCGCGAGCATACCAACAGTTGAAAGAGGAGCCACATTCTTTCAGCACAGATTCCTCCATCCCTCCTTTGTTCAAAGTTTGTGTTTGTTTGAGGGGCTTTCCTCACCTTGAACTCTATTTTTTCTTTTCTTTTTTTTTGTAGGTAAGTACACTTAACCAACCACAGACTGGGTGAGGCTTCGGAAGCTGCCATCTTGTTGGCCTCCCTGGCACTAAATTGAGCACTTGAGATTTGATTTGCAGAAAGCCTCGCTGTGGACTGAGTTACAGACGGGCGGCAGGAGTCACTAGTATCAGTTCGTATGCAGTATGTGGTCACAGTGTGTTGTCATAATGTCAGGCCAGTATTAGCATGTGGGCTATTTTATTGGCTTTTAACAATTACCCATGTCATGTGGTTTCTGTCAGAGTGAAAGTACAATGAAAGCTTTCCGTGTTTATAGGAGGAACAATTCTCAGGGAACTTGATTGAAGTTGTCTGACTTAAAGAGAGAAGCCTCCTTGTAAAAAAAAAAAGCCACTAAGTCCTCAGTTCTGCTTGACTGGCGTCCAACCCCCCCTAACTCTTGGAAAGATGGGAGTCAAACATTCCAGCCTGCATATCCCCCTTCTTGGCAATCTTTTTAGAATTAAAAGACAAATTTGGTCCCGGATCCTTTCCCTGGGAGTCCTATTTGTCTTGTGTCAGGGTTAAGAAAATAACCTCACGTCTTTACCTCAGCATTGGTCGGGGGTCAGTAGAGGGCGGGGGGCGCGGGGGGCGGGAGGCCGTGCATTCATCCTCGGGTCATTGTTACAGTAGATAGCAGCATGGGGACGGTCACAATGGAGCTGACTCTCTTCTCCTCCCTTGTGGGTTTGTTCACAGTGAGAGATCCACAGAATGCCCCTTTTCTACAGAGCTGTGGGGGTGAATGTGGAAATTGAGGCTACCTGTTGCATGAAACAGCTCAGGCATTATGCATGCTGCCGGCCTGCCACCCTCAGGGGAAGGAGAGTGCAGGCTGCTGATGGAGACTTGGCTGTGGAGCCCAAAAGCACATCTGGTACACGTTGTGTGGACTTTCTTTTTCTTTTTCTTTTTTTTTTCTTAAAAGTGCAGATGGTCTTGAATTGCTTTTGAACAAAAAAAACAAAAAAACTCCATTATACAAAAAATACTACTAAAATATAGAACCTAGGGGAATTTTTTGACATTCCCTTCAGGGGTTTATTCTTGCTGGTTCAGTTCCTAGCCTTTTCATGGAACTCGGAAGAACTCGCATGAAGGGGAACAGAGATGCAGCTGCAGAGCTAGAAGAAAACCTGTCGAAGGAACAGAACCACATTCAACCAGTTGTTCTGTAGAGAGGTTATGTAATGAGACCCAAATGGGTGATGCATGCGTGGGCAGGAGCACCGAGCTGTGGCCTGGCTCCTGTTGATGTTGGCCATATACTTCAGGGATCGGTGTACAGGAACGGTTCCGAGACGGGTTTTTTCGGGGCCTCTCACCTCTTCCTCAGTCATTCCACGACTCAACGCTGTCTACTGTGACAGGCCTGAAACAAACAACACTTTATCTGCTTTTAAGACCGTACAATTAAGATCTGTGAGAGAAATTCAGTGTCAAGAAGCAGAGCATACAGGCTAGAACAAACAACCTGACTTGCTCGCCTCTGCATCAGCCTGCACCACGTGGAAGTTTTTTGGCAGCGCCTGCTGTCTGTTGACTCACCGGCGCACACCTCGCCAGCTATTCATACCTTTCTCCCAGTCTCATTTTATTTTCTCAAACAAATCAGTCCGTTAGCCAACCAACCAGGTGGGGAGTTCAATGATAAAACAAGAGCTTTGAATTCACGGCTCTATCTATCTATCCATCTATCTTGAGTATAGTCAATGGAGAGTCTTTGGGTTTTAGACTGTTGATTTGGCATAAGAAGACATTTGAAGATACCACGTTGGGTTTCGGGAATTTACTATTAATCTATTAATCATTAATTTGTTAGGCGCAGACCTACTTCGGGGGAAGGCCTTTCAATACGTTCCCTGCCACATCAGTTATGTCTTCTAAATCATGCTGCTGTTTTATCAATCGTATTTCACAGTAAGCCACTGTTGAAGAAAGTGCATATGGTGGTGTAGCAACATCACTACTGTGAAATCAAACGGGGCAATACATATGAAACCACTTTATTAACCCTTTAAAACTACCACTTTACCGTAAAGTAGAAATTGGACACACCCGGAAACATCAGTGATAATCTCTCGCTGCACGGAGGCGTTTGTGAGCTCACAAGTATGGGTCAAAGTTGAACCAGGAAGTCAGTCTGTAAACAGCGATGAATGTTTACAGCTGATAGTTTGGATAATAACTCTAGCCTTGACCTGAGCTGTCTCTGAGATATTGTAAATTGTATACCTCTGACTCTGTAACCTGTATGTAGTCACACACTAAACATTGTCTACAGCCACCACTAAGAGCTGAGCACTTCATGTAACCGAGATCTCTCTCTGAATTATCATTGTTTCTTAAATAATATTGTATGACATAATGAAGTACATCCACACTCTACAAAGTTTTGGTTCATAATTTATATTGTCAAATACTCAAAAACAAACTTCAATCACTAAACTATAGTCTTTGTGTGTCTCTGCACACAGCTCATGGAAAAACAAAGTGCTGCACTCTTACAGACTGGACAGCCTGTCAGCAGACGTCTGTCCAGTGGTGAGGGCCATGATGATGATGATGATGATGATAACAGTCATGCAGATGAGTGGTCTGTACGTCCAGTCTTCTGGAGAACTATCAGGGAGCAAAGATGGGCTCTCCCCCCGCTGCCCCGGCCCCAGACTGAAGCCCCTGTCTGGAATGCAATCTGCCCGCCATCTGCAGGCCTCCACAGCTCTGTTTGATATTCAAACAAACACCTGTCAAAAGTCCATGTCTCATCTCACATAGCTCTTGGAAATTGGCAAAAATCTCAACTTCTTCCTCGCACCAGAAACAGAGGGGAAGAGGGGCAAATGTGGGTTTTATTCCAACCATCTGTGCGTGTGTTAAATATAGATTTTTATGGAAGCCTCAAAGGACCAGTTCTACTTTCCACTGAAATGTCAAAGAATAATAGGCCAGTCAAGGTGCTGTGTTCACTGAGGTGTTTGCACAATAAATTATTTCAAATTCAATTTGTTTTTTTTCTCCTCAACATCAGCTGGCACCGCTGATTGAACTGTGGGTGTGCAGTCACGGTGTAATGATGCCAAGAGCTTTGGAGGATGTTCTCAGATGGAGGAATAGTCATGGGGCCTTTGTACAAAATCTATCCATGTCCCCCTTTCCCTCCTCCTACTCCCTGCTGTTTTCCACATCTCTCTCTCTCTTTCTGCCTCACTCGTATTGAGATGAAGGGTCTGCTGTAGGATGACGGGGCGCTGCTTGGCAGCTATCCAGGCCCCACATCTGTTTGACTGCTGTTCCTCTCTTTCTTTTCCCCCCAACAGTATTGGTTCAGTTGTCAGCCCATTTCAGGGTCTGTCTCAAGGTCTGCAGATGTGTTTCTCAGAGCAGCAATGATGGACTCTTGCAGAGATCTCTAGTGTGAGTGACTAATGGCGCGGAGACATCTCTGACGGCATTGAGGAATGGATTTATCCAGTGTCATTTATCACACCGCCTGTCAGTGCCAATATGAATGCCTGATGGAAAGCACACACTCACCTCTGAAACCGACTCAGCTGCTCTTCAAAAAATGGGGACAAAAATCTGCAGTGAACCGCCCGATAAAATATGTTTACAACATTTGAGTGAGGAGGATTATTTAACCCTATTTTAAAACAAATTCAGGTTACAGTAAGAAATTAGAGCGTGAAAAGCTCATGTCCTTGCTCAGTTTTTGGACAAACACGCCACAAGTTCAAGGTGGGCATGAAGAGTCCTCTTTCTGGTCAAAGACGTAAACACAGTTAGACAAGACTACAACGGCTTCAAGGCCACCTGGTTTTCCCATGTCAGCGACTGTGGCCCGTACAGACCATCTGTGGAAGCTGTATAACTTCAGTCCTCCTCGTGTTTTCTCTTGGAAGGATTTTTACGGCCACGCTTTCTCGCATCTGCCGTCAGAGAGCTCCGCTCTCCAGCGTGTCGTCCCGGCAGCCGATCCGACTTTGAGGACAACCTTGAATTAGCCGCTTACACGTTTACATTTATCATAAAAATCAATGGAATGTAAAACAGCGCCCGTTATTCATCCCCGTCGAGTCAAGAATAAAGGCTGTTCGACTGTTTGAGTTTACCTGTGAGGAGAAAAAGTCGGTGCTGCGTTGACGGACGGGCACCGCGTGTTCTTGTCACTCGATCGCAGACTTGCTGCACACGTGAATCTGTGAGAAGGAACCTCATGTCCAGATGGCAGATAGAGGACTTTTTTTTTTTTTTCTTTTTGTGAGATGAATTATAGAAAATGTTGTAAGACCGATCCAGAGAATAATGAATCACAGCCGAGTGCATTTTTGAGGACAATAAACCAAGCGCTGAGTTTTATGTAAAGATGTTCTAACTGGTGAGGGGGGGTGAGAGAGAGAGTGGAGGGGGGGGGAGAGAAAGGTAAAAAGGAACAAGGAACTGACAATTAGGGACAACTAATCACCAAGTGTGTAGCCAAGCGCATCCCCCCACGCTGGTGCCAGCGCTTGCACTGTGCTTGAACCTGTGCTGAATGCCAACGGCAGATAATTATAAACCCGCAGGGCAGGCCTCCTCTGTGCAGAGGGAGGGATGGAGCCTCAGCCAAGCCTGAACTCCTGACCTTCTTCACACACCAAGCGTCTGTTGTGGGCTTCGGGAGGTGCAAGATGGGTCACAGCAAGCCGTGAGGCAACTGGGAGAGAGCGAGAGAGAGAGAGAGGGGTGGTAGAGGGCTCGAGGGGGAGCGGGTTAGAAGGAAGGGGGGATGGGTGAGGGGACACAGATCAGGAGGGAGGGTGGGGGATGGAGGGCTTTGAGGGAGGAGGTGCTCACTGGAGGGTCACTTTTTTTGTTGGCATTCTTGGGTGAGCGCTCCCGACCAATCGGGGGGGGGGGGGGGNNGGGGGGGGGGGCAGCACTTGACAAATCAGAGTGAAAGCCTCAGTGAGAGAAATCCCTTTTGTTATGCCTGTTTGGTTATCTCCTCTCACTTTATCAGCATTCATTAGGTGGGGAAATGTGGTCCGTTCAATTCCTTTGTATACAAAGACAAGCCTTTGTTTGAGCTGGATCATCTTTGAAGGTTTTCTTAACTTATCCTTAGATTGTCGCACATTATCAACGGCTCAGTATTTAAATCCTCGAATCTTGATAAAGTACTGAGCGTGCTCATTGTTGGCCCATTAAACAATTAAGCGATGGAAGTTTACAGAGAGTTAGCAGAATATTTCGACTGCAGTGAAGGGAGCGAAGTGTTTACAACAGCTGACTTGAAAAGTGGATTACATTACTTTACTGATAACTCTGTATAAAAAAAAGCCTGTAAGCTGGCGATCAGAGAGTAAAGGCGACCAGAAACACAAGAGTTTAACATAATGTTTGGCATGAAATCACTCATATTTGCCCCGTGCACCAGTTTAAAACCCGACGTTATGATAGGCCTTGCATACTACCTATTTCTTGAAAATACTATTCTGTGGTAGAGTCAGAGAGTGAGGAAGGAAGTCAGTGAATCATAGAAGCCCGAATCATAGAATTTCATCAGCAGTGGTGATTGTTTATACGGCCAATCGACAACTTTCTAGCTTCTACTAATCATCCGGAAGTAAATGGCTGAAGAAAAATCAAATCAACCTTGTGAAGATTTGTTCATTATAAACTTGCTTTCGCTTTGCTATTCAGCCTCCCAAAAAATAAAGGGCCCAATTACGGCACAAAGGAAGCGCGTCCGCCATTGCCCAACCAAAACAGGAAGAGGCATTGTTTTCCCCGGTCGCTGTCCCCCAAGTAACGGTGGAACAACTGGAAGAACACTGCAAAAGAAAAAGAACCCCGCTGACGGAAGAGGCACAGAAGGGGAGGAGGAGGGAGAGTGATAGACAACAAAACAAAAAAGCTGAAACAAGAGTGAATGGACGGGGTATTCACTCTACGGAGAGCACTGGTGTTGTGTCAAAGTTTGCTCCCCCGCTGACATGTGTTTCCCCTTATCACCACGACTTATTAATACGCTGGGTATTTAACACACTAAGATATAATGAACTGGAGGTTCTTACGGGTTGTTCATTGCTTTGGACAGCACCCAGTCTGCGAGCGGTTGCTAACATTGTGTTTGCGCTGAAAGTTGAAGGGCAAAGTAGAAAAGTTCTCTGATTCGACTTTGACAATGAAGGCGACAACTCCCATGGTCCCAGGCTACTATCTCTATGTCTTTGTTTTGTTTTTTTTTTCGTTTTGAGACCCCTAGTGGCAGGAATGACATGCTGATAAATAACATTTTAGTGCACTGCTCCCTTTTCAGCGTGTAGCTAAGTCGCGATAGTTTGCAAAATGGCATGGTGTGGTCGGCTGTGGCTCGGAAGGTCGCTGGATTTGATTCCCCCTGGTCTGCATGTCGAACCTTAAAATTCTGAATGAGGAATAAAACAGCAGTAAAGTCAAATGTCTTTGTCACCCATAACAACAACAACAACAACAACAACAAGAAAATACTCCAATAAAAAAAGGGGGGGATAAAAACCTCTTCTGGAGTCCCAATCTTCATTTCCCCGTCTTCTCTGTGAAGTCAGAAACGTCGGCGGACCACCTCGGCTCATCTGGCCTCCTGCTCTCATCATGAAGATCTCCCTCGCTTTGCACTTTGCCAATTTCCCATGATTGAATGTAATTGGGACCAGATAACCCTCTCGCTCCCCCCCCTCCAACCCTCCCTCTCTCGCTCCTCAGCGGTCTTTGATCACTTCTGACCTGGCTCCGGCTCAACTCTGACACACTGGCAACGATTTCTTGGGTGGTTTGTGATTGCTCACAGACAGACAAGCGAGATATATTGAGTATTGATGTGAGAGCCTCGGAAAACATGCCGCAGTGAATATTACAACTATATTCTCCGGGAGGTTTGCGCCGCGAGCCCTCTTGCGGGCGTAAATACTGCGCGGCGGAATAGTGCGAGTTGTTTATGCGTGCGTGCGCTTTTG
Source organism: Diplodus sargus (assembly GCA_903131615.1). Classification (NCBI taxonomy): domain Eukaryota; kingdom Metazoa; phylum Chordata; class Actinopteri; order Spariformes; family Sparidae; genus Diplodus; species Diplodus sargus. Next base: position 1,821,474 of record CAEMYA010000120.1, read on the forward strand.
TGAGTGATTGTCTCTGGCGGAATAGAACAAGATGTGCACATAGATTCCCCAAATTCGATTCAGAAGATTTGTAAATCCTGTGCAAATTACTGCTGCCTCTTTCTTTTCTCCCCGCCGTGCTCTCCTCTTTGAAACTCGTCTTCTGAGGCAATCACTCCCAGATGGAGAATATTAGATGTAATCACTTCCATTTGCCGACTCTTTTACTCTCACTGCGAGGTGACACGCCGCCTCCCTCTGACATCTCCTCACAACGGACAATTACAGAGCACTCATCAATCACTTTCGGCGGAGAACTCCGACACCCCAGATCTGGTAGAAATCATTCGATAACTTAGTGAAACTCTACAAATCTGCCTTCATGTGTTTGAAAGGTTCATATTCTCTGCTATTGTGTGCGACTATGCCCCTATCAGTGCTTTCCTGTGCAGGCACTTCAAAACTGTCAAGTGCACTCAGTACAACTTTCATAAGCCCTTTACTTATAGTCAAGAGCACATACATACTGGGAGCGTTGCTTTTGATCTACCGATTGATAAAAGTACTGCACCGGGAGTATTGGCCCGGCTTTGAAGATAGCCGTTCTGCTCAGGGGAAACTGTCTTCGAGCCATGTGGAAAAAGCTGAAAATCACATATGAGGGAGACTGACTAGTGGAATTAGAGGTTTCCACCTCGCTACCTTCGGACCTTATACATTTTTCCCTCCATCTACCTACATGTCAAAACCTCTTCTTCTATCTGATTGTTGAACACATTCCCCGTCTCCCTCTTCTTCTCCCCTCTTGCCCAGCCTCCCTCCTCTCTCATCCACCCTCACCTCCTACCATCTCTCTCTCTCTCTCTCTCTCTCTCTCTCTCTCTCTCCCTCTCTTCCCTCTATCCTTCATTCTCCGAGACAGACAATAAAGCAAGCTTTTCCATGGCTGACCTGCATTTCACCCCTACCTCCACACCATCCCGAACCACAGACAGAGGGTGAGTTACAGCCCCATATCCAATGTGGTGCAGAACGGTCCTGGATTCCGAGCCAGATCTTGGGTCCCACAGGGCTTTGGGCCCCCGTGGCGGGTCTGTTGGGCTCTGCTCAGCGCCGACGGGGTCACACAGAACTCACATCGCGGTCCCATCGAGGGAAATTCCTCCCGGTTCGGGTGGAATAAGGGATGCAAGATTGAGGGGGGGAAAAAGAGAAGAATGTTGAAATGAAGGAGAGAGGAAATCCTGTTTTCACAGAGAGAGACCTGCGAGCGAGTCCTCTCACATGCGTCCGCTCTTGAGAAAGAGGCAGAATTGAATTTCGACATTCATCTAATTCGAGGCACGTGCTCCTTTCTGCTTTTCTCACGACCCTCATTTGACACAGCCACATCACTGACCTTTGGATCTGTCATTTGACAAGCAGGAATTATAGTTCATGTGAATCAGATGTTACAGAGAGGAAACTGAGTGCTCCTACGCTGCCCGGCAGTTCAGCCAGAGGAGGAGCACCTGTTCCTGAATAAATCTTCAGATAAAAATGATATACTGTAGCTCGATCATATGTCTGGAAAATGTGGAAATCTGATTCCTTGAGCATACATGCTGTTTTTTCCCCTCCCACATGAATTCTTCATCCACCGGCCCCACGTTATACGTTCCCATTTAGCGCTCGCTTTATCTCAACTAAATCCCAGAATTCAGTGTTTCAAGCGGTGGCAGGAGTCACATGCCTCCTCCACTCGCCTTCATCCCAGAGAGGCTGCAGAGCAATTTGACCCCGGGGTCTCAGGGTTTGAGGTGGAGGCCCAGTCTGCTCTCGCCGGTGGAACCATGAACCGTGTCAGGTCATGTCAGCTCTCTGCTCAGCTCCCCTTTCTTGAATGTAAATAAAGCCAGTCTGGCTTGGTTCCACACCACAAGTGCCACTCACCCTCTATTGTAGGGCCAACGGATGGTCTCCTGAAATATAATAATGGAGGGCAGCTTATGTCCTTTTTCCAAACAAAGCCACTGTTGCCATTAGTGCTTATCATGTGATCATGTTAATTGCTCAAACCTTTATTAAAAAAAATAAGTAGCAGTAGCACAAATGGAGTAAATATTTGCCATTCTAATGCTAAGAGAAGAGCGACATCTAGCCTAAATCAATGCTGACATTAGCCACCATACGCTAATGGTTATACCAGAGAAGAGCTGTAGCCGTAATACCCCCAGTGTATTTTAAATAGAGCAACTGTTCTTTTCAATTTCATTTGTCTTTCAAAAGTTACATACCTTCGCTTAACATATTCTCACTTCTAACCCTTCAAATACAGCAGCCTGGTCAGTGGCCTTTAGCTTCAAAATATGATGGTCTACCTTCCCCTCTAGTGTCAGTTTTGGATGTTAAGGGTCTCTGCAGTCAGGTTAACAATAATACGTTTAACTGTCCGTCCAGTCAGACTTTCAAAATAAAGCTTGCTGGCAAACTTTCCTTGACTTTTTGGACTCTTACAGCGTGCTGTTGGGATGACAAATTTTTGTAGGCGAACTCGGAAATCAGCATCAGCCCGGGTCCCTTGACAAGAACACAAGCTTATGATACATGTTTTGATGTTTTGCTCAGCAAGATATTCCTCACAGATGAGCACCGCTGTGATTTTTTGAAGTACGAATGTTAGGCTATGAACAGACTACATTGCCGTTGCAAACGTCACCACCAATGAGCGTCTTATAGTTACTATACACATTTCTTAATCAGTCTACAAACTGTAAAGTTGGAACAATAGTTTGCAACTAACATCCGGTTGTAAAGACAGACAAGTGAGTGACTGAGTCTAATAGGTCAAAGTTAGCGTGATAATAAGGCGTTAATGCAAATTCCTCCTACAGCTGTCCATTTTTTGGATGCTTGATTAATGCACACATGTTATGATCCTCGGCCCGCCCCATAGTTTGGGAAATCAGGAAGCGATGCAGCAGTGACACTGTGGATGGCAAGCAGAGACAAACATCCTCGATCAGAAATGGATAAAGAAAAGTTACCGACGGATTATGTCAAGTCTCAGATACCACTTGTTGGCCAAGCAGACAGCTGATGCAGAGAGGGCTTGAGATTGCCATGTTATACTTTCAGCGTTGTTTTTGAGCATTCAGTAACTTTGTAGTATTCTAGAAAAAATTTGGGACAGTATCTGTCATTGTTTGGGAATGTTGCAATAATAATACACATACATTTGCTAGATCTTACAGAACCATATTTCCATACATTGTCGGTCATGGTTTGGTTTAGGCGCAAATACATCTTGGTTGTGTTAAGGAAAAGATTATGTTTCGGGTTGAATAACTAAATTCAGTATCATAACTTACAGTTAACCGTAACCTCTCTTAATTTGTAACTTTCAGGCACTGTCAGAATTTTAAGATTTTTCAAACTCATAGGCTTCAGCCCCAACCGGATCACTTCAGGCAGATGATCAGACTGACAGTAAAGCTTAAGATGAGTTTTGTGTTCAGTGGTTCAGTTGTTTAGTTTGTTGTTTTCAATTGATCTCACAGGATCCAAAATAAACCATATCCAGTTCAAGCTTCGCTCCGTCCCCAAGAATCGCCCATTTCAACGGGGCACCTCAGCCCAAAGTAAAGAAAGAGAAGAGGGACCTGGTCCCAGGAGGTCATAAATTTGTCGAGGCGGGCCCCGCTTGAGCAGGGAATTGAGTGCAGGCAGAAGCTCCCTTAAAGAGTCTAGTGGTCTCTGTTTCTCCCAGAGTTTAACCCTCTCACCTCTTCTCATTGGCCGCTCTTTTATTCAGTAGGCTGATTTATCGGAGTTCACGAGGGAGAAAAACAAGCACAGCACAGCCATCAGCCCTGCCTGTGATAAATGACCCGCGCTGCTATCTTCATCTCAAGTGGGACCTACAGTTCCAGTGGGAGAGAGAGAAAGAGGGTGTGTGTGTGCATATATATGTGTGTGTGTTCACTGGGGTAATGCTTTATTTATTTATTTTTTCAATTTGCCTAAAATGTCCCAATGATATAAGAAGAAAGAGCAAACAAAGCCTGCAGGAAGAAGAAACCCGTAGAAATGTCACCTTCAGTGACAGAAATTGGAGCGAATTATTGTTTTATGGGACAAAAGAATGACCGGCACACAGTGCAAATATTTTGATTCAAATCTTTTCGATGTCTTTAACTACTTATTTATGGTTGTCTCTCTTTCTCTGCCCCTCCAGGGTCCCGTACCCCCCACTCCCCCATCCAACCCCCGGCCCTCCTATCCTTGGTCCTGCCCCAATGCAACACAGCCCCACTTCTCCCCAAATGAAATTCTTTGGAAAGTCATTTTATATCACCCTTTGACTGTGCATTGAACTGTAAAACCACCCCATTGGAAACAAAATAAAAGGATAGGAGAGGGAGAGAAGGGGGGATGGGGCAAGGAGGAGAATTATAATTCTTTGCAGGCCTTTGGTATTAACCCAAACACCAGAGCTGTCAGCAGTTCAGAGAGGGAGGTGCGAGGGGCAAACATTCAGTGTTAATTGGCACTTTGTAAGCTCTGAGCCTTCCTTTTGTGAGGGAAGTGGAAGGGAGAGTGAGCGAGCAAGAGGGGGGAGGCGGTGGGGGAGAGGAGTGGTCAGCAGAGGGGGGTGAGAGAGAGAGAGAGAG
>CAEMYA010000120.1:1826174-1838820 GCA_903131615.1 Diplodus sargus
AAAAAAAAAAAGAAAAAAAAAAGAAGAATTCATGTAACCCCCAGCCTGCCACCCATGCTCCCTGTGACTCTCCCCACCGGCCTGATCGGCGAGAGAGGGATAAATGACAAGAACATAACGAAAGGATTGTCCCGCCAGCGTCATTAAACTCACACATGCGCTCGGATCACGCAGCGCGCTGTTTTTAAGCACTTCAAGCGCGACTGAGAGGGTTTGGGTCGCGCTAGCCGCTGCTTTTTGATGTTAGCACGGTAAAAGTGACGGCTTTTAATTGGGTCGAATTTGTCTTACTCGCTCCCACAGGTGCTAAAATGATCTGCGGCGGCCATTTTTAGTGTGAGGTAAAAAGTGTGCTTCTGCCATTAACCTTCTGCATTGACATTTCAACCTTTTATCCCCTTTGCTCTGTGTCAACGGTGATGCGGAGGAGCGCGCCATTAGTTACAGGATGTAAAAACACCCCGTCTTCTCCTCATTGTGGATCCCCCTGCTTCCGCCGATGTGTTTGGAGTTATCTGAAATAATTAAAGAGGAAGAGATTGGCAGCGAGCAAGAGAGAGAGAGAGAGAGAGAGAGGGAGAGAGAGAGAGATAGGAAGGCACCTGTCTTTGAAAGAGAGCGGGGAAGCGGGGGTGTTGTTGGCATGAGGCTGGTGCACTCTGCTTCACAGCACCTCTGGCCTCTTTCTGTCTTTCTCTCTCTCTCCCACTGACTGATGTAAATAATAATAGTGCCAGCACTGAAAGGACACAGGTGTCAACCATTGTGCCGCTCTGAATGGACCTGGGGGAAGCAGGTCAGGGGTCACAGGGCCACCTCAGCCACCTCTCACACCCACGGTTTTTATTCACACTGACGCTCCCTTTCATAGGTTTTCATCTTGTCCCCCCCCCACCCACTCTCTCTCTCTCTCTCTCTCTCTCTCTCTCTCTCTCTCTGTCTGTCTCTCGTGCTCACTCTCTCCTTTTGTTATCATAGCTCAATGTTTTGTGAAAACTTTTCAGAGGTCATGCACAAGCTCAGTGTTCGGGAAGATTAACATTCTTCTCATAATTAATCGGCTCACACAACTGCGCCGATCGACGGACGGGTTCAACCCGAAGAGCCGACAACTGAAGGCAACCTGATTTTAGATGATGCTGACACCACAGATTGCCCGGCTAAATGTTTATGGGTGTCTTCTATCATCACCAGGACTAGCCTACTAGCATTCAGCAACGTTTTGTTACAAGCTAGTATACTCACACAGATGCTTCACTGCTATGCCAAAGTAATTCATATTTCCAAATTCTCTCTAAAGAGAAGCAGTGATCTTTTCTTTCCACCAAGTTAAACCGAGTTAGCGACATCGCGGGGTGGGACCTTTAATGGCGTTCTACTGGGCTGAGTCACAGTGTTGGCTAGCTTCGTTAGCTAGTGTGCTAGTCTCTCGTACATGATTCGATGCACACTTCCGACTGTGCCATTGACACAGTTAGTGCTCGCAGGTTGGTATTAAAGACAGTAGTTTTCACACCAAACCACTCACGACAAGGTCTCTAGATTACCTGGAGTGATTCAGTCGTGATTTCTTCAGTTTTTGTGAGTTTTTCAACCGTGTTTTCATGTAGCTTTGAGCACCACAAACCAGAAAGTACCACATGTGGTTCTATAATATGGAGGGAAGGCAGACTTCTTTATGGCAAACATAACAACAGCTCAGCAACTCAAAACAATCTAGAAGGATGAGTGGCCCTACAAACACATGTAATACATAACATTTGTTTTTGATGTAAGATTAAGCTGTCCCTTTGACACCCCAATCTCATGTCTGTCATTTGAAATAGCCTGAATTTGTAGGTTAGCTTAGCTTAGCATAATGACTGTGTGATAACGTTAAATAGCCATTTTACATAGGGCTAAGTGTTCTTTGCAGGGACTAGTTACCAGGCAACCAGTGGAGACTCAAGGGAGTTAGTAGTTAGTTTATTGGCCTGTCACAGATTTATCTGTATCGGTATGTATGTTGCCAGACATGCATCAATTTTTAGAGATTATAATACAGAAAAACATAGCATACAAATGTTTTTCTAGACAAAGTCTGTCACATATCTTTATCACAAGTGCTTGATAATGAGGGTTCGGCCAATATGCTTTTCCAGGGCCGCTACAGATCGAGGTTATTAATAATCAAGCAGACTGACATTCAGAATCGATGTACATTTTGAGTTGAGAATAACGAATCTCTGAAGGAACCACACTGCAATTTAATCTGGTGCTATACTTCAGCACAATTTTGAGGTGCTTTACTTGAGCATTTTTCATTTTCTGCTACTTTATACTTCCACTTCGTCATATACATTGGATAACTTTCGTTACCTCTTACTTTGCAGATTCAGGATATTCAGCGTCGATAGGCTGTTCCTTGTGGAGTGTAACCAATCAGACAGTGTCGTTGGCGGGATGTTGAGTGAGACTCGCGGTGATTACGAACAGAGAAGGGATGCTGCATCAGAGCCAAATGTTTTGAGTTTTTAAATCACTTTACTTTATGGGCAATCGGACAAAAAAAACAAAAAAAAAACACATACAACACAACACATGATCATATGTAATCGGTGTGCCTCTATTGACAACTGTGTGAATGCCTGTATATCGGTTGAAGTATCTATATCGGAATCCTTTAAGTTTTAAATATTGGTATCAGCGTCGGCCCCAAAAAATTGAGTGTATGTAGGTCTCAACTAAAAACAGCACAGTTTAGTGATCACTAAAATTACAGTGTGTTTCTAAAATCACATGTCTTTTGTGTGCATGTCCTCTCTAATTTATTTCGATTGCTTCTTCCATCTTTCACACCTTTGTGTCACCTCTTGGTCACAGTTTCTTCCACGGTCCCCACCTCCACCTTCACACTGGAGGCTCCTTAGTCCCATTCTCACCAGTTGGTCACTCATTCTTAAACCAGTTGGTGTTAAATATCACACGCATGCACAGACACACACACACACACACACACACACACACACACACACACACACACACACACACACACACACACTGAATGACACGATGCATGTGACTGTACATCAAGGCCGTTCTTTCTGTTGCGCTCAGTGCAGCTGATGGATGAAGCCGGACGGAGACTTGTGGAGCGACGTCCTTTGTGCTCAGAGAGGCAGGACGAGAAAGAATCATAAATTTGGGCTGATGTATGATGGCCGAGGTGTGCCATACTATTGCCATGGATAGGTGACTATTTACTGTCTGTAACGTGACATTTCTGCTGCATCAGCAAACATTGTGCGCAATTATAAAAGCGAGGACATGCTTTATGCTATCTGGAAAGAGATTATAGACTTATTTTACATGTCATTTGATTTTACTACTGTAGCACATGGACAGATTGTCTTACTTTATCTGTCGACACAGAGATGAAATAATAAGCAGTATCACGGATATTAAAGCAGAATCCAACCTCCATTACAAACCTCTGTGAGTCCAATTGGCAAGTCGCTCTGACACCTTTCAAGTTTTGCAGTCAGTAAAGCAGCCAGCCTCAGCTTATGTCTTGGCCTTGGCTGCTTGTAATGACAATGAAAATGTTTGATCTCGATGCAGAGCTCAGTCTAAAACCCGGAGGAAAAGCCTCCAAGATACTGAACCAACAGGACAGCGATTATGTAAGCGTAGTTCAATTTGCAGGGGATGCAAAGCGATAAAGACTAAATAGATACACCCACGAATGCATCAAGGTTTAAGTGTTTGGGACTATTTTGTGTTTGAGTGATGTGGGTGGATGCTCCTCAGCCTATGAGATCAATGCTTGGTGGAGATGGAGATGCTCGAGAAGGGTGAGAGGATTTATTACCTTGCATTAGGAACACTAATCTGTTGCAGGTGTTTCTGGCTGTTCTCCCAGGCCATGCCTGCTCTCCTCCCCGGGAGGCCCCTTCATATTTGTGTGTGTGTGAGAGTGTGTGCGTGTGTGTGAGTGTCTGTGTGTGGGTGAGTGTGTGTATGTGTGTGTGTGAGAGAGAGAGACAGAGACAGAAGGAGTTTTTTCTTTCCACCGCATCTGCAGGGAGATTAGACCATCGCCACAATCCTCTCAAATCATGTCAAGTGATACGTGCATGGAGATAAGGACACAGAGAACATGTATTCCAATGATGACTTCCCATCGGTCATATCAATCGAAAAACCACAAAGGCCAAGAGAAGTGTGCAAACCTTTACAGTGCAGACTCAAGGCCACTTGGACTCGCTCTGGGGAAGTCATTTTTCTACACTCTTGTTTTTGTTTCTCAACTTTTCAAACCGCTTTTAGTGAAGCACTTGTTTTTGACCACGACATCTCACTCTGGGTGTACAGTAGAAAACCACTCTATCAGCAGGATACAACCTCTGGGGTGTATTACAATAAAGACCACCAGGATGGATTGAGCCAACAGCTTCACAGGAAGCCTGCTGTGCTTTTGGGGGGCACGATGAACAAAGACACAAAAGAACCCAGTGAGAAAGTCCCGCTCCGTAGGAAGTCTGCAACGCCTACTGTGGCCGGCTTTGGAGAGAAGGGGCTCAATGAAACAGAGGAGAATGGAGATGGAGGGGAATCCAGGGGAGGAGAACAGTGAAGACAGGAAGAGGAACAGGGAGGGTGAGGATTGATATGGTGATAGAGGTATAGGAAAATTCAGACGGTTCAATCACAACCTTGTCCGATCTTTTGTCAACCAAAGCCTTCAGCATTTAAGATAAAACTAATTCAAACCAAAAAAGCCAAACCACCGTTGAAAAACATGGTGACCTGCTAGCAAGGAGGGATGGACTCCACTGGTTAGTGAAGACACCCTGAAATAACATGGCTACACAACTTTGGCACTACTGCCCTCATGTGGACATGGACAGTAGTACATTCAGCATACTTTCTTTTAAACATGTATGATTTAATGTTTTCATTAGAAAATTCAGCTTTTAAAACACTTTCTGGACGTTCAAGGCTTGTGCCAATCAGTGAATCTGTTTATGGATGGTAGCCTTTTCGGTGTTCCCTCCCCTTTTTCATCTCTTCTTCTTATCCATGGAAATATCATAATATCATATGATATGATATCACATATAGATCGACTCGTTAATACGGTTAGTCTGTATACTTGCTACACTATTATTGTACTATTATTACTCCTATACTGTTCAACTACTTTTTAAGATGGGACATAATTTCTAAAAAGTCAGTTGCCAAGGCGCCTGACATCACACACTCCCCATGTCTGACCTGTAAATATTTAAATGTGTTAAAACAAGGTACTTATTTTCTCCACTTTGTTCATTAGTTTTCACTAATAATAGAATAAACATCGTGTCTACAAAAGTACAGGAACATTCCCTCTGCTTTAACAGGTTATCTTTTATTTTAATAGAAGAACAACATTTGTGTGCTTAGCAACTGACATGACTTACACATTAGACTACTAACAAAATGATTCGGCCGGAATGAGGTTGCTTTAGGGCCATACTTGGCCCACAGGCCGCCAGTTGATTATTTCTGTTTAAGTATAACAATGTGTAAAGTCTTTTTTGCACTGTTTCTTACACAATGCATAGGTCTAAGCCAGCAATGCAGGACTGCATGTTGTGTGTGATTTATTTAATTTCTTCTTGACATGTCATATCAAATAAAGCAAAAATACTGCCTCAAAACAATTGTTTTACAAACAAGAGAAATACAGTGTTAATGGGGAATCAAAGGTCCTTTATTTGTTGTCTTCTTTCACCAGGCATCTCTCACTTTTACCACAGAATTACAGTAATGTCCAAAGGTTGATGTTCTAGCCACCACACCACCACTGCTGCATGACGCATTTTATTTTGTTTGCACCTAATGGCACTAAAGCTGTACTGTGCAGATACTGGTAACCCCCTTTTATAGAGACCTAGTATGCTTTTATTTTTTTCCCTTTCCTTCAGTGTGTCATATCGTTTCTTGTGCATGCAAAAGATCTTGAAAGTCCTCATAAACAGAATTTTTAGGGCATTTTGTCCAAAGCAACTTACACATACATTCATACACTGATGGCAGTGGCTGCCTTCCAAGGTGCCAACCAGCACATCAGGAGCAGTCTGGACTTCAGTATCTCACCCAAAGACACTTCATGCAGACCAGGGGAATCAAACCAGCAACCTTCCGATAACAAGACGCTGGCTCTACCCCTGAGCCACAGCCGCCCACAAAACAAAACTCCTGAAATGCCTCAACAGTCGTCTTACCTTTTATTCTGTGACATCACACTACGTCAAACATAATGTATGCCGAGTGGCTAGCTTGTAAACATTTATTCAGCACAGCTGCTGGGGTGCTGGGTCAGGCATGTGTGAGCTGACCAATAAGAACAGACTGGGTATTCAGAAGCTAATGAGAGTCGTTCCATCACATCCGGCGGCCTGGCTCTACTCGGTTTGACATGGCGTGGCAGTCTGGCACATTTCCGTCACAACTGGGCTACCTGCTTGTTAGTTTGTCATACTTACTGAACAAAGTGGCTCTGCTAATTCAGTTACAAATACGTTTAATTTATTTGAACTTCTTCACAATAAAACCTCCCATCATTTAGTCATCTAAAAGCTTTTATTTTGAAGCAGCATTACAGGAAATGTTGTGTTTTCACCAATAGTAACTCCTGAAACGGCTGATAGTGAACACGATGAAACAGTAAAGCACAGCAGGTGTCTGAAAGTACCGACAGGACGAGAGAAACTGAAGTGATTCAGTTAGAAGCTACAAAAGTAATGAGAGCTTTTGAAACAGACACAGACTTAAAAGTTTAAAAAAGATCTTTCCTTCAGGTTTCCTGCTCAAACATGAATTCAGAGTATATCTTAAGGGGAGATGGGGATGGTAACAGGTTGGCTGCAGTCATGAGACATCACCGCGGCTTGGCTCTACTCCGGAGCAGCTCGGTTTGACTCGGCACCGCCGGTGGTGCTTGTGGAAAAACTAGTGTGCTGCAGCACTGGTCAGAATGAGTAAACTGATGTGTTCTTTGAGTACTAAAGCACCAAAAACCTTTTTCAGCAATAACCCCCAATTTTTTTTTTTACTGGACCTCACCCAAAAGCAAAATGAGGACAAGAGGACAAGGTTCAGTTTGTTGTGTATAGTAACCGGATCCATTTGTCTGTAAGGGGAAAAAAAAACAAACAACAGGAAAGTTAAATATAAGGCAAAATGTGTTGGGGTACTAACATTTGAAGGCTAAATTTGGATAGTGGAATACATTAACATCCACAGCATCATCATGCCCAGATTGTATAAATGCATGATTACAGCAGGCACAATGGTACTACAGCTGATTGTTTTTCATGGGCTGTAGTTGTAGGAGTTCTGAACAAAATAGTCTGTGAGAGAGGGGAACCAGTCTTCGCTAAGAGCCACGCCGCGGGTGAACCAAGGGTAGAAGAGCTCATGCTGTCTCGTCGCTCCTGTCATGATGATGTTCAAGGCTGCTTCTGTAGCAGGGTAGGCTGGTACGTTTGTAACATCCCTAAGAGACAGAAAATACCACTTCAGTTGATGGTAGTTGCCCAATATGTTGCAGAATTTCAAGTTGAGAGTATCTTTGGTTAAATAATTAACTGTATCATTGACTCACTTGACTTTCTCCATGGCTGATTCTGTATCAATGAGCCCCAGTGTACATATAGAGATGGACACATTGCTCTTCTTCATAGCCAGCTCATGATGGAGGGCCCCGAAGAAACCATTCAAGGCAAATTTCGTTGAGGTATACGGTGCCACAAAGGGACTAGCCATTTTACCTGTGAAGCATCAGTTAAGAGTCAGATTTTCCAACACTACTTTTACTCTATTGTTTAGCCAATATTTCTTGGAACGATATAAAGAACTAATAAAAAAAAAACAAAAGCAAAAAAACATCTACATCAACATCTACAATTCTATGATTGCTGATGGAGATCATGTGAAGTGACTGACAGCATAAAAATGGACTGTAGAAACACTTTTTATTGATGTTTTCAAACTAGAGGGAACTCTGTGGAGAAAATGTGCTATAATAAAAATGGCCATAATAGAGTCCGATGGTACCCGACACAGATATGTCGGCCGATATACATTCATTGCTCTTGCAATAATCCCTCAAATGAGGCTAACACTTGTGGCAAATACTAATTAGTAGAAATCAGGCGGACAGATATTTATTTGCAGGAAAAAAGAAAATGTCATAAATTTGGACAACCAGTAATAAAAATGAATTTAAAGTACAATTTACTCGAGTCCTGCTCTTAAGTACAATTTTGAGTTATTTTACTTGAGCATTTCCTTTTTTCTGCTGCTTTTCAAGTATAATTGCATTTATTTGTAGAATTCAGGTGTTAGTTACTTTTTAAAATTCTATTGTTTATAGGCTATTAATTGCGCTGTGTCACCAATCAGATGGTGTTTTGGGTGCAACATCGTGTGAGGACGATGTTGCATCAGAGCCAAAGTAGCACATTTTAAAATTAGTTTGTCTTATCTGCAGTCTGAAATCACTGATACCGATAATCGGATATAAATGCTGAATTTCGGCCCAGATAATCAGTGTATCCCTGCTAAAATGACACTACTGCACTGAAACTGTAAACACTCTGAGAAATGAATAATTATAAATTATCCAAAGCATCGTTTCTGCATTCAAATTTTGTGCTGTAATCCGTAACATTGCATTTTTATTATTTCTCGATCTGAAAAATAATGAGGTCAAACACATTATCATTTGTCACATAATGAGTGAATACATTTGCAAGTATTAATGTATACAGTACATACATATATGTTTCAGAGTTTGCTGTCATCAACATGTGTACGGTATTATGTTTCTATATGTGTGTTAAACCAACCTAAGAGTGATGAAACAATCACCAGTGATCCTTTATTTTGTTCAAGGGAGGCCATAGCTTTCCAGGCCATCTGAATATAGCTGAAAAAATTGACCTTTGGAAAGCACACACATGCACATGCACACACGCACACACACATGCACACACACAAACATATACACAGAAGGAGAGTGAGAGAGAGAGAGAGAGAGAGAGAGAGAGAGAGAGAGAGATCAGTGCATCACCCTCATGTAATGTGTTGATGATAGGCCCTAAATCTAAATGCTGCACTACCTTCATCAGCCACCTGGTGTGCTCCACATCTCCCTCCCACATGCTGAAGGGGCTCGGGCCAATGTGGTTGAGAACCACATAATCCAGCCCTCGGAGCTTTTCCAGAGCAAAATCTATCACTTTGTCCGGGTCTGACTCGTTGCCCATGTCTGCTGCTATGTAGAGAGCTCTCTGGGCTCCCAGGCTCAGGCACTTCTCCGCCACCTGTGAAGCAAAGATCAAAATAAGTGCATTAACCGTCCCATGTGGCTGCAGAACAGAGAGTTAGAGAATGCCAGGTTGAGCTTTGAGACCATTTATGTGTTTTTCAAGTTCACTGACCTGCTGTAACACTTTCTCTCTCCGGGCTGTAATTACTATCTGGGCTCCAAAGCTGGCATAGTGATACGCCATTTGTTCGCCAATACCTGTGCTGGCCCCAGTCACCAGCACCCTGGCGCCTCTGAGGGATTCTGAGGGACACACAGAAAAAAAACAAAAAAAAAACATACTCATGTACTTCAACAGCAGTTTTTTTGGTGGTTGAGAATGATGTTGCAGGTTTACACTTAAAGTTTTGAAGCGGAATTTGTATACGCACAACTGTTATTTTTTACGACTGTGAAACCACAGTTCCCGTTTCTACTTGAATCAGCACCAAGACCTTTGCCACAAGAAGATAACCTAATCAGTGTCCCCAATGTGTTGTCTGTATTACACCTCTTTGCTTATGACTTACTGATCGTTGGACTCTTATGTATACCTAACCTCTGACCATGAGGTCGAAGGAGCTGGTATAACATACAAATAGCCATAAAATCCTCTGTTCCCTCGTATTGTGTTTATGATTTAACCTAACTCTTATGCCGAGGAAACTTTTGGAGTCCACGGGCAGAAAAACACTTCCTAGATATTCAACCTTTGTACAGTACGTCTACAGAGTGAATCAGACATAGCCCATGAAAATGCAGCTATTATATGTGAAAACATTATCTTTATCAAGCTATAAAATAAGTTGTGACAGCTGCTTTATAATGCTGCAGTTGTTGAAAACCATCCATGGGGCCATCCTATTACATGACCACTAACCAACAGACTCAAACTGAATCATTTCATTACTTGTGAAGCCTCAGCTGTACACAGCCTCCTCACAATGGATAAATGCCCCATTCTCTCTCTAGTAAGGCCTCCATCACAAGTAAAAGATTATCAGCAATTACTCGCTCAAGTTTGTGCGTCTTTTCCCCCAGGGAAGCATTAAACTTTCCTCATCAGAAAGCATGTTCAGCACCACATGGCATGGTCCACATTAAAGTCCGGACCGTGCAGTTGATGAAATGAAAGGAGGGAGACGAAGGAAACTTAAGAAGATGAAATTCCTGCGCCAAATTAGTTTTCAGAGGAGTCATAGAAAGCATTTTGACTGGAAACAGCAAAAATTGACCATATTCAAACAGCTGCCATTGTCCTTATGCCAGGAAGCTCAAATACGGGGATAATGTTATGTTGCTGTGGTTCAGGACGCAAGTCGTCTAGATGTAGGGAATCTGACAAATGATCAATTTACCACTTACTGAATGGATAGTAGACAGTGAGAACCTGGAAGCACACTGGCCCATATTTCAAAGTAAAACAATGTATTTGATAACACCTTAGCTAACATTAACATTCAACTACTTCCAAGCTAACATTACTGTTTGATTACATCCAGTGTGTTTCCCTTCCAGCTTGAAAAAAATAAATGTGTCCAAGATGTGTGTTGATATCTTAGGATTATTGTCAGCCGCACATTGTTATCGCTAGGAAGTGGTTTGATTTCATTTATTTTTGGTTCAGTTTTCACAATCCATTGTCTTAATAGTCCCTGATCATTATGGATACGGGGAAATGTTAATGTGAGTTGCAACCTTGAAAATTAAAAAAACAGTACAAGATTTGAGCCTTCCATCCTGAGTGTGTGTGGTCAGAAGAAAATGTACATACACAGGTTATTAAAAGTGCCCTGAACATTACTAGTACCCTCTACTGAGCAGCGGTGATATCGGTGAGGCGAGGTGTCTGCACAGAGCTCAAAGGATACTACAGCCACCCCAGCCACAGTCTGTTCACCCTGCTGCCATCCGGCAAGAGATACGGACTAAAGACTCCTCAACAACATATGTTATGACGTTCTCTTTATTTATCGGTGTGTAGCACAGGGGTTACAGGGGACTACAACTTGCATTTTGTTGCACGTTAACCGTGTGTGTGTGTGTGTGTGTGTGTGTGTGTGTGTGTGTCGGGTGGTAAAGAATTAACTTTGTACTGTTACTACATTATCTCACTTACACAATCTCCTGTGCCACATTTCAGCAATATATCAATTATGGTTTATGGTCTTGATGGCTGCTTATCAGATAATCCTATGTGAAACTTATCTCAATTAGCTGGATGTTGATATAAAATTAACAGTGCACGTGAAATCATTTCGTCGTCATGTCCTCCTTTGAAAAATACTTTAAAAAGCTCATTGTGAAAAAGTAGAAAAATTGAACAACGTAGTATATTATCACTATAATTCCCCTTCCTTATCTTAATAATAAGACAGATTTCCCCGGGGACAATTGTAGTTGTAGTTCACATATTATTTATCCTTACCCTAGTAGGTACTTGGTTGCTCAGCTCCCTCCATGCCTGTTTATGTGGCCGTCTTCTACTATAGTATGAAATGGTCTCATACCAAGGTGATAGTTAATATGTAATGAGAAAATTAACTTTCAGTGTCATTCCTTTATTATCCAACAACTCCCAAAATGAAATATGAAAAAAGTTTGACTTCCCCACTCTTCTATGAGCACTTTGATGTTATCTAGTCTAATCTATTGTCTGTGGAATTGGTGTTACAAATTAATGGTACTTCCTGTGTAACGTCTAACCCAATGTATATTATATTTTCTGATATTGTCTGATTGTGTCAACTAGCTGAAGATGGACATGATGATGAAAATAAAAGCACTTATTTTGCACCTATAAAGCTATCTGGCTCTGTATCTGGCTGCATGTAACTCGAGACCAGAGCTTCCAGATTTGGGCTACAGTTACGCTTACATGTACTTATATTTATAATAAGGATAAAACACAGCAATACGATAGTTTCACAACTGTTCATTTGAAAACACAAATGCACAAAGCAACAAATAGAAACAGTGGTGTTATTTTGCCTTGCCAGTTACCCACTTACCTACATTACAGTATGTATCACTTGACACATCACTCTTTATTGGGCTATCCTGTTTCAAGATTACACGTTTTTCTTTCCTTATTATTATCTCACTGAAGCACAGATCATGTTGCACACCGTTCTGTCACTTAAGACATGACCACCTGTACATCTGTCATCGCACTGTCGACGACCTACGCGAACGTTTCTGCTGCTATTTCAGGAAGCAAACTTTAGAAATAAAGAACTTGATGTGAACAGCTACAGAGGTACAAGTCTCTGCATTTCACAGTGGCACAAACTACAACACTTAATCACT
>CAEMYA010000120.1:1849610-1868658 GCA_903131615.1 Diplodus sargus
TGTATGGTCTACAAATCACAATTGAAAGAAGAAAAGAGAAAAGGAAAGGAAAGGAAAGGAAAGTATGTTTTTAAATCCCAAAGGAAATTCTTGAGACAGGGAATTAGAATGAAATAAAAAAAACCCGAAATAAACTAATAATGTGTGAAAATAGTAATGCTGACACCAATGCTTAATAGAACTAGAATATACATATATATTATATAAATATAAAAGTAGTGCAATGATATTGAGAAGTAATAAAAGGTAATATTGCACATGATATCAGATATATTGCACCTGTTAGACGGTGAAAGTATATTGCACATTGCATTTCCAGTAATAATGCACAGTATATCAGTCTCTGTGTCTGTTTAGAGAAAACATTGATCATTTTTGAAAGCATGACATAATAATCAATTTCCTATCATCCAATCAATGCTTTTCATTCGTATTAGTACAGTGGAACAATCAACTTTTTATGCTAATTCACCACAGCGAACCTTTAACGGCCTACATTTATGTCAAAGAGAGCATCCCTGTTTCGACCAACAACGTTTCACTACTCCTGCTGACAGTGAAAAATAAAGCCCACGGCGATGGATTATGGTCAATTCATCCTTAATTGACATTAAATGATAAAACTAGCAGCAGTGAATATGTCGGAAAACTTGTAAACAACTAGGAAATGGAGTTACTGCACTGTAAAAAACATTGTCTTCACTTAAAATCTTCCAGCAGTTCAGACATACCTTTTCTTTTTTCTTTTTTTAAGTTGACTGAATTTGACGAGACAAGCTGAGTTAATTGTGTAATAATTCAAAACAAATAAACCTTTCTACCAGTATAAATTTGATCTTTATTCAGTTGCACCTAAATTCTTTATCTTAGGTTTCTCACAATCCAGTTTTCTATAAATATCTCTAATTGAGTCAATGCAGTCTTTCTCTTTCTTAAACTGGAATACCAAAGCTGACATCCACATTTTAGGCTAGTTAAAATATCTAATTTACCTAATTTGGCTGTATCTGTTCTTGCTTAAAGTGCCTTTTGGTGCAACAATCAATCAGCTCCTAGTTTAATGTGCTAATGTGTCAAAGGTTTAATATTGATTTCAATACCAACTTTTACCATGGTTAACATTTTTTCAATTATTGTAAAAAAAAAAATGCATTCTGAGATTATATACTTATATAAATGAGTAGATTGACCTCTGAGTTCCTTCATCTGACTCATCATTTCAAGTCAAGTTAGGACAATAAATTTTTTTTTTTTTCATGAAAATCTTCACAGATTGATTTTCACAACTGAATCAACAAACTGTGCTCAAAGGACAACACCGTTTTATAATGTTTCACTGTTAATATCTGCTGAACCCTTCTAAGTCGCTACCTATAGCTTCAGAAATGTATTTTTCATATGAAAATATATCACATTGATCTAACCTGGATGATCACCACCGGCCAACCTCTCATCAGCTCCCTCTCTGACTTCACCCCAGTATCAGAACACACCATCTCTGAACTCATCCCCAAAGCCAAAGCCACCACCTGTCAGCTTGATCCTCTTCCAGCCTCTCTCGTCAAAGCCTGTCTGCCATCCATTTCTCCCATGATCACCAACATAATTAACTCCTCCCTCACCACTGGTACTGTATCCCCACTCTCAAACTGGCTGCTATCACACTCATCCTGAAAAAACCTGGTGCTGACCCAACTGACCTTAACCTTTACCAGCCCATCTCCAACCTCCCCTTCATCTAAAAAAACACTTGAAAGGGTGGTTGCCACACCACTACAGTCCTAGCTTGACACAAACAACCTCCACTTCTTACCATTCTCATCCTCCATGACCTCAGCGCAGCATTCGACACTATCTCCCACACACTACTCCTGGACCACCTGGCTGGCATTGGGATCACTGCTGGTTTACATCATACCTCACTGACCGCCAACACTTCGTGCAAATAAGGGACCACAAGTCTGGGTGTTCGGGTGTTTCACTGGGTGTCCCCCAGGGGTCAGTCTTGGGTCCACTTCTCTTCATCATCTCCCTCCTCCCCCTGGGCACAATCCTCCATCATCATGGGAGCCACTTTCACTGCTATGCCGCTGACACACAGGTCTACATCTCCAAACCCACCGCCGCCACCCCCCACCTCCCTCATTACCTGCATGTAAGACATCCAGAGTTGGATGAGCAGGAACTTCCTGAAGCTTAACGCCAAACTCATCAACAGACTGCAAATAATCCAGAACTCGGCCGCCCGGATCATCACCCACACCAAATCATCTGACCACATCATCCCTATTCTCATCCAACTTCACTGGCTCCCAGTACGATACCGCATCCACTACAAAAACCTTCTCCTCACATACAAAGGTCTCCACCATCTAGCCCTCACTGACCTCTGCAACCTCTTCCAAGAATACAGCTCCTCTCGCATCCTCCGCTCAACTTCTGCTGGACTGCTAACCATCTCCACATCACGCCTCTGTACCATGGGTGCCCGAGCCCTCAGCTGCTCGGCACCCAGACTATGGAACTCCCTCCTCCCAACCATAAGACAGTCAGACTCCATTGCAACATTCAAATCCAAACTCAAAACCCACCTGTTCAAACTGGCATACTCACTCTGAATGGTCACTCTGCACTACACTTTTTTAGGTCAATGTTTGGTTTTAATAATGTTTGATGTTGTTATTTTATGCTTTTATTCTATATAAGGTGACCTGACTTGAAAGGTGCCATCAAATAGAATGTGTTATCTATCTGAGTTTGTATTATTACCTCATTAATATTGTAAATATTATTTTTAAACTATACAGAGCACTTATATTTAACTTGGAAAAAAATACTGCTCATATATTTATATTGATTATGTAGTCTGAGAAAAGGTTGGCATGTTCTCTCCCAGATTCTCAGATTGCTGAAGACATGACGTGGGGAAAAAAGCTTGTTCAAAGTTGTCAAAGTAGTTATTACAGCTGCAGATATCAGTCTGATTGTCAGTTCTTACACAGGTATCTGACAGTGTGCGGCTGTGAGCACAAAGTCCTCTCTCACCAGCGATCCCCCACAGTTCAGGCGACCGCGGACTTGCAGCAGAGCCATGTAGGGGCGCGAGTGTGGGGCAGCTTCTCTACCGCCAACGATGTGAGAACCATCAGCTCCTGAAACACAAAATCATCCTTTGTGACTATGTTTATCCAAGATTTTTGAGCTTAGTAGTGACTGTAACCTTGTATGTGCATAACGTACCTTTCAAGACAAAGAGCAGCAGCAACACAAAGCTGATTGCCATGGCGGTCTCTGGTCAAATTCACAACCTCCCATTCTCAGTCTTCTTATTTTGAAGAGGAGAAGTCATGCTAATTTCGCGGTCTTTGTTTCTTCAGTGCGTTTGCTAACATGCTGCTGGATGGATGTTGCAGTGATTTCAAAAGACGTGGCTTCAGGTTTTCAAAACAGGCTTTCAAAAGAGGGTGCATCAAGAAACAAAGTCTTGATCAAGATCAGGAAACCAGAGTTACAACAGCTTTTGGGCTACTCAGGCAAACAATGCACTGAAGATTTAAATTGCCGTATGTCAAGTCAAAGCATTTATCTTCATATGCACAGTTAAAAAAAATGTTTCCCTGTAAAATAAAATTCTCCTTTTGCCTTCGAGTCTGAGAGCCATTGGCAAAATAACGCAAGGTTTAGAAGGTAAATATACTAAGAATTTTATAATTATAAAATAAAGTATCATACCACAGCTGACACCTCAAAAACTCCATGTACAAAATGCATACGGCATCATATTGTAAATACAATATACAATATTATATCAGTACAAATACAAATACATTACCAGAGCAAATATGCAGTGTGAGGTGACGACAATTCTGTACATACGCGTACTAATTGTATATGCATGTGTATCTGCAGGTGTGTGTGTGTGTGTGTGTGTGTGTGCGTGTGGTAGAGGGGCAAATTGAAGCTTCCCGTATGTTGAGGTGTGTTAGGGTGGTGGCAGGGGCAGTGGATCTCTGGTTGGCTGGTTTCTATCTCTTTCATCTTTTTTATACCACATGGTTTTATTTTATACTCGTTTTTGTTTCCCATGTTTTTTGCTTTTATATCTTGATTGTTTGTATAATGCTATGTTTTTTTGTCCTCATCTTGACTGTAGCAGTGAAGCAGTCCAATTGTTGTTCAGACTTGCTGTTTGTCTTTTGTTTGTGCTGATTTCCCCTCATGACTGATTGCAGGGATTCAGATCACCTGTGCACAGATGGGGAGACTGACTCCTGATTGAGGAGTGAAAGCAGCTTGGAGCCTTTTCCCTCCAGCCAATCATTTGGTGAAGGCTTAAAGAAGGTGGGGAATGGCACAGAGAAGGCGCGCACCCTCAGTCTGCATCTGTCCCTGACCTATGACGAACCTCATTCTCCTGTGACTGTCGGCATGAAACTCGGGTCTGTTTAGGCCCTTTTTTGTTTTCCTGGTTGTCAACAACTTTGAGTGAGGAAACTGTTTATTTGGGAACCCCTTAAAACCCCAAGCCCCTATTCACCTTATGTTTACCATTAGCATTTGTTTATTGGGCATTTAACCCATATGGGCCAGGTGTTCTCAGTACTATGAGAGCACACCCCACTAGCCTCTGCGAGAGAGAGGGAGGACGAGCGAGAGATCCTGCGCTCCGCTCTCCACGCTCCTTATTGTTTTGTTTTCACATTGATATGTTAGTTTTGAGTTAGTTTCAATAAATTATGATTTCCTTGCTTTAACTTCTTGTGTCCTCTCCTATTGTTTGTCATGGTTTTGAGCCGGCCGTGGCAAAGACAGTTTGTGGATATGTTGATGGAAAAACAACTAAAATGCCATTTGTGTCTTCAATGAAGAAAAGAGAAAACAATATTTGATTTTTAAAAAATTTTTATTCTGCTTTGTGTTAAGGAGCAAACACTGACAGAGCGACTGAGACATAACTACACCTCCTAAATACAATGAAGGTATGCTGGAGCAAAGCTTTGTGTGAGGCTGTTGTATTTAACAACCATTGCGACTGAGAATCTGGTCGATCCAGGGACGGAACTTGGACACTTCTGTATAGACGTTTGGATAGCGTTCGTCCCAGCAACCCCCGCCTATGTAAGATGCAATGCCAGCAGCCACCCCATTGCACACCAAAGGACCGCCAGAATCACCCTGTAAAATGGAAATATCTTGATATATTGATACAAAAAAACATGTAATGTATTCATAAACTTTCCAAAAACAGACAGAAAACTTACAAAGCAGACTCCTTTGAGTGTTCGGTATCCACCTGCACAGATGACATTGGCAGGAATCCAAGTCCATATTTGTCTACAGACATTCTGGTCAACAACAGGCACCCTCACCACTCTCAGGTCATCAACACCTCTACCAGCGTCGGCCCTTCCCCATCCAGCTACATGGCACATTTGGTTTGGTTGTAGGTTCATGTTAGGAGGGGGAAGTCGAATGCGTTGTATTGTTCCACTGTCTGGAACCCTCTGAGACAGCTGGAGACACAAAACCAGATTGTAGAAATGAACAGTGTCTGAACATGGTTTTACTTTTCATCAGGCTTCAGTTAAACAATCACTAGAAGTTGGAGCTGATGAATCTTTTAAATGAAAGTTAACTCTATAATGTAACAGCTTTGATAGTGCTGTGTCTTGGCTAGGATTTCAGGGACATTTGAATTTTGCATTTCTTTCGGCCATTTATGACATTTACTCTCACAGGAATAAAAAAGAAGCAAAGCTTTAATGAATCTAATTTGACTGTGAACACAAAACATGATAAATGGGCTTAAAAGATATATATGCTTACTTTGAGGAGCATTATGTCATTTTCTACTGTGTCCGGCCGATAATCAGGGTGTTTGCATCTCTGCTCAATGGCTCTCACTGTCCCAGTCTTTTTGAGATTGTGGGTGCCAAAGACAACCCTTGCCAGTCCACTGTAAAAAGTTAGAATTGAGAGGTCATCAGTAGATTTCCTCAGGTTGTTCTGCCAACAACGAAACAAAGCAACAGACTTTACATTTCTTTTGATTTTATGTAATTCATCATTTTAAATAAATAAAAAATAAATTCTGTAATATGAAGCTTAACCCACTCATCATCACAGTGTGCAGCAGTGAGGACAAAGTTGCCACTGATGAGGGAGCCTCCACACACATGTCCTCTTCTGGTCTGCAATGAGGCCATATACAGCAACCGGTTCTGTGGAGCAATTTGCCCGTGTATGATTTCACTCGCTAGTGCTGAAAACATGAGTAAAAAAGGGAGAAACGTGAAAATGAGTTAACATCACGTTGGCAGGCTGGAGAAAAACAGTCAGTTTGAGCAGCTTACCATTCCGTCCGAGACATGTCAGAGCATGAAAGAGCAGAAACTTCCGCAGAGCCCACATCATGGCGGCAGGAGACTCAACCTGTTTTGGGTCGTCAGTCGAGTCGACACCTTCGAACAACAGTGTTTGATCTGCTTTATATTGTCTTCTGGCCACAACCTTTGGGCAATGCCATCTTGCAAGTTTGTGAAACATCATTGATCATGTGATTAGTAGGTATCATCATAGTCAGTGTGACACAAATTTTTCCTTTTTTTTTTTTCTTCATGTGATAGCTATTCATATTGTATCCATTTTGTATAAAGAGCACTAAATACAGTGAGCATCTGGAGCTGTTGTTCACACAGAAGTCCTTTCTGAGAAGTTTTTTCTGTGTTGGGTGCAGGATGGCATCTGGCTTTGACTTTGTTTTCGGTTTTCCTTTGGCATTTGTCTCATCCAGCCATCCTTCTTTGTTCTTGATGTTTCTGGGCATTGACCATTTTAAAAAAGATATAGAGAAAGACGCATTTTTTTTCATGTCTCGCCAACCTAAAGCATCTGTATTTGCAACCTTGAAATGAGGCTCAACTAATAAAACTATCTTTCATCTTTGAATTGTGTTTTTACAAACAGCAATGGATTAATTCTGCATAATATGCCATTAACGTCCACATTGCCTGAAAATATATTATATATTCAAGTCATTAATGATTGGCAGAGATACAATTCTTAGTCAATTGTGGTTTAATAAATCTTGCAGAGTGTTTTTCCACTTTCCTCTTGTGAGCATGTTACATCAGGTTTGAGTTCAAAAGAATTCTTAAGAAACAATGTGGTTTTCCAGTGAAGTGTTCTGCAGAGTTTCTCAGCTGTGTGGGACTGAAAGTTTAACCTTCATGAGTGTACTTATTGCCACTTTTGGAGGGACAGACTTTGACATACATTGACAGCATACACCAGGCATCAGGCATAACATTAAGAACACCTGCCTGGGGGGGCCTTTATGAATCAGATCTGTTCAGCACGTCTTAGAGATGCTCAATCAGATTGGGATCTGGGGAATTTGGTGGCCCAGTCATTCACATGAATGCCAGCACCCAAGGTTTCCCAGCAGAACATCGCATTGTGATGAGATGATCAATGTTATTTACGTCACCTGTCAGTGGTTCTAATGTTGTGGCTTATCGGTGTAACACTAAGCAGGAATGAACAGCCTTTCAGTAACACTGTTGAGTTTGTGTTGAGCTCAAGTGAACTTTGGAAAAAGAAGAAATGCACTTGTTTTATCAATTTAAATCCCATTTTATATCTACACAACGCAATAAAAGTATGCTGAAGTATGCATGTTACAGTATGATCTGACCATAATAAGAACCTGACAGAGATTATATCTCTAGTGGAGCAGTTTAAAGAGGTCTGTTCCATTTTCAAAAGACTGAACTCTGCCATCACAGGGTCTTTGAACATAGAATACAGGCTTTTTGTTTTTTTATGCCCTTATGGAAAGGACACTTACGTTATGACTGAGGCTGTTGGACTTGCCATTAGAGGCTCACAATGTAACTTTGCTATGTCTTGTGTTTGGATCACTATTTTGCTGCACGTAACAGAGTTAACTTTGTTTGAGAGCTCTCTGATCCACGGAAGGAACTTCGACATATGTGACATAACTCTCTGTTCTTCTTACCTTCCCATCATGGCACTTTTGTATTTACTGTTTTTGTTTTGTTCTGAGCCTTTTTGCACCTCTGTTTCTTTCTGTATGAATATTTTTACTCCACATAGCCTTAAAGGAGAACTTCGGTCAATTTTAACATCAGCTTTATTGCTCAAGCTACCCTTGACTTGCCAGTTCAGAAAGCGCAAACACTTTTGGTCCACCCCTTACAGGGCTCCTTGAACGGAGAGTTAGCATTGACAGCTAACAGCGTGGGGTAACAACTTTACACTGTGTTTTAAACATCTTAACATGCTCCAAATATCACCCCAAAAGATATGCAACATCAGCAGACACCTTACAACACAGCACTGTAGTGTGTATGGCTCAAAATGAATAAAAGGGGTTAAAACAGCGTGTTTGTGCAAGCAGCTACTTACCGGTTTGTTTACATCTCGTCTTCCCGAAGTCCAAACTAGTCAATCCGTCGAGCGTGCGCTGACTCCCTCACTGGCAGACGGAAACTTTTGCAGATAGAAACGTATACCAGCATTTTCGTTTTTCTGTTCATAACGTACATGTCCATGTTACAGCCTGTTATGAGCCATGAGCCTTACAATAGCCTGTCATGAGTCCACTCACTCTGCACCGAGAGCTAGCTTGTCTGCGCATGATCGTAGCTCGTACAGAGAGGGGACTCGTCAGTGGCGATCGAAGCTGTTTCCGAAATATTCACGATGGAGAGCTTGTCTGATATCGAAGTGGAAGACATCGACGACGAACCTTTTGAATTAGACCGTAGACCATATTTGTTCGAACCGGAGTATACAGATGAGGAGTTACTTGCATTGGAGAAGCTCTGCTCTCCTCTCTGCAAGATGAAAATGGCTAGTACGAGGAAACCAGAAGCGTTTGTGTGGACCGATAATGAGGTCAAACTGCTGCTGCGACTCACACTCAACTACAAGGCGAGTAAGTTGCAAGAAACACGAACGCAAGTAGTAGTCCGCCATTGTTGTTGTTGTTGTTGTTGTTATGAGATGTCGCGGGGTTCAGAGGTCAAAGGCAAGAGGTCGAGGGGTGGGGCGATGACGTCATCGTTTCGGAAAGTATGCGGATTTGCCGTCCACAAGACAACGGGAGGGCTGCGTTTTCAGATGTTTCCACCCTGAGACCTGGTTTCAAAAATGTGCGTTTTCAAGATCCAGGTGGAAGATCGGCCAAAACGATGCAATACATGTGTGTTTCCACAAAGGAACGTTTCGTCTGGAGGGCCTCTCAGTGCAGAGCGAGTAGACTCATGACAGGCCATTGTAAGGCTCATGGCTCATAACAGGCTGTAACATGGACATGGACATGAACAGAAAAACAAAAATGCTGTAATACGTTTCTGTCTGCAAAAGTTTCCGTCTGCCAGTGAGGGAGTCAGCGCACGCTCGACGGATTGACTAGTTTGGACTTCGGGAAGACGAGATGTAAACAAACCGGTAAGTAGCTGCTTGCACAAACACGCTGTTTTAACCCCTTTTTTATTCATTTTGAGCCATACACACTACAGTGCTGTGTTGTAAGGTGTCTGCTGATGTTGCATCGCTTTTGGGGTGATATTTTGAGCATGTTAAGATGTTTAAAACACAGTGTAAAGTTGTTACCCCACGCTGTTAGCTGTCAATGCTAACTCTCCGTTCAAGGAGCCCTGTAAGGGGTGGACCAAAAGTGTTCGCGTTTTCGGTACTGGCAAGTCAAGGGTAGCTTGAGCAATAAAGCTGATGTTGAAATTGACCGAAGTTCTCCTTTAAGGGGTTCCACATGAGTGACTGGCATTTGATTGTTCATTGTATCGATTTCTTTTTTGTTGCTGTTCGTGTCACATGTATCTATAAATTTACAGGCAATAACGTTAAATATCCTTTTTGTTCCATTGTCTTTGTCAGTGTTGACTCTTAATATCTGTATTTTGTTTTTCTTGGCCTTCACTGTATCTCTCCCTGCTTTTGAATACTAAGTTGAATAAACATTTAACATTCAGTAACATTTTTCTGGATGAATTTAACATAGATGCAACAACATGGCACTTTGGTGTGGATCTACTTGACACAGAAACTTCCATCATTGCTTTGAATTGTGTGACAGACTAGCTGAACCACAGGATACTGTAGACCAGAGACGTACACACAGTAACTAAAGGGTCCTCTTGAACAAATTAAATATTTACATATATGATATTTTTAAAAATATCTATGAAATCCATGGGAACTATTTCTTTTGCCTTCATGAGCATGATGCTCTTTTGTCTTGTCCTCAAACAGGTTATTTACTGAGCAGTAGGAATAATTTGTTATCATTAATCATTGAATGAGAGTCAATGCACCGATCTAGATGTGATTTTTGTTGTTTTTATTCTTTATTTAAATGACTTCATACCCACTCTGTATCACAGAGCTCATAGTTGTTCAACACTGTACCAGGCCCTTCGCTCTGGTTAGCTGAGGTTACATAACTTTATGCGGAGGAGACACTGAGCTAAACAGTAAATTCAATTATAGTAATCATGTTGTGAAAATAGTCATGAAGGTATGTTTCTTATTCATTCACACTTTCATTTATTTTTTCATCTCTTCAACACACTGCTTCTCTAATAATGTGCCTTTCTGTAATAAAGTCTCTGTTAACGAGTGTTCATCACTGACCTGCTTCTCACATGAATGAATATTTTCCAACACAAGCCAGTTACAGTAGCTCGACTGCATCCTACATCTAATTCACCCAAAGACAGTCTGTGGATATGTTGCTGGAAAAACAACAATTTTTGTCTTCAGATGAAGAAAAGAGGAAACAATGGTTAAAATATTTTTTTTATTTTGCTTTGCATTAAGACGCAAACACTGACAGAGCGACTTAGACATAACTACACCTCCTAAATACAATGAAGGTATGCTGAAGCAAAGCTTTGTGTGAGGTTGTTGTATTTAACAACCATTTTCCTTGAGAATCTGGTCGATCCAGGGACGGAACTTGGACACGTCTGTATAGATATTGGGTAAGCGTTCGTCCCTACAAAATTGATCTCCGAAAGAGACGACACCAGCAGCCGTCCCGCTGCACACCAGAGGACCACCAGAATCACCCTGTAAAATGGAAATATCTTGATGTTTTGATACCAAAAAATAATATTTTTTAATATATACATTTTATAAAAAAAATTATAAATTAAATTTTATAAATTAAAGTTTATTATAATAATAATAATAATAATAATAATAATAATAATAATAATAATAATAATAATAAACAATTTTATAAATTTTATTATTGATACGAGAAAATATGTAATGCATTCAAAAACTTTCCAAAACCAATAACAAAACTTACACTGCAGGCTCCGTTCTGTGTTTCATATCCACCTGCACAGATGACATTGGCAGGAAGCCAGTCCCATTGTCGTCTGCAGACGTGCTGGTCGACGACAGACACAAGCGCCACTCTCAGTTCATCAACACCCCTACCAGCTTCGGTCACTCCCCATCCAGCTACATGGCACATTTGGTTGGGTTGTAGGTTCATGTTAGGAGGGGGGAGAGGAATGCGTTGTATTGTTCCACCCACTCGAACACTCTGAGACAGCTGGAGACACAAAACCAGAATGTAGAAATGAACAGTGTCTGAACACGGTTTTACTCTTTATTAGGCATCAGATAAACAATCACTAGAAGTTGGAGCTGATTAACCTTTTAAATACAAGTTAATTCTACACTATAACAGTTTTGATAGTGCTGTGTCTTGGTTAGAATTTCAGGGACGATTGTACTTGATTACGTTTTTTGCCACTTTTGACATTTACCCTCACAGGAATAAAAAACAAGCAAAGCTTAAGTGTCATCTGGGACAAAATGGGCTTAAAGAATAAATGCTTACTTTGAGGAGCATGATGTCACTTCCTGTTGTGTGATGCAGATAATCAGGGTGTTTGCATCTCTGCTCAATGTTTCTCACTGTTCCAGTCTTTCTGAGATCGTGGGTGCCAAAAACAACCCTCACCGGTCCACTGCAACAGATAGAATTGAGAGGTCATCAGTAGATTTTCTCAAATTGTTTTGCCGACAACGAAACAAAGCAACAGATTTTACATTTCTTTTGAAAAAAGTGAGTTCATGTAACTTTGAATTAAAAATAAACAACTGGAAGATGAAACTTAACTCACTCATCATCACCATCACCATCACAGTGTGCAGCAGTGAGGACAAAGTTGTCGCTGATGAGGGAGCCTCCACACATGTGTCCGTCTGTGCTCTGCACTGAGGCCATGAACTGCATCGAATCCTCCGGGACTTTTACCCCATTTATGATTTTAGCTCCAAGTGCTGCAAACATAAGTTAAAATCAAAATTAAGTAAATGTCTCATTAAATGGAATTAATGAAAATATTCTGTCATCTTACCATTTTGTCCAAGATATGTCAGAGCATGAAGGAGCAGAAGTTTGTGCAGGGCCTGCATGATGGCAGCAAGTCAACTGACTGGTCCTCTCTTGGTGCAAAGACCAACCTTTTATACAGAATGTTGCTTCCTTTTCGATTTTGTGATTATCATGTAACCCATCTATTATCTTGACTTCTAACCACGTGTGTGCAATGGAAAATGCAATGTTGTGTCATCTTTACATTATCTGGTTTATCGGTTACTTTTTTAGTGCGTTGACTTTGAGCAATACTGCCTCACACCCTGTCATGAAACTAATGAGCTAGATTCAACTCAGGTGCCATAATGGAGGATCATTACTGAGTCTGTTAGTGTTTTTAATTGACCAGAATCATATACATTTGATGAAAAACTGCTTTTGTATAAGTTCAAAAACGTATGTGTATTGTTTTGTTGTCCCTGAAATCATAGTCTTGGTCAGACTGTCCCCTGTTGTCACTCTGACCTTGGTCGGTCTTGGAGGCTGTTGCGTTCAGATCCAGTTCTGTGTGTTCACTCTCATGTCAGGCTGCCAATTTCAAACTGGGCCTTGTCACTCGAGGTGACTCCCCCTGTAATCTCAGGCCCAGGTTCAGACAAACTCTAGGATCTTAGCCTCGAGAACTAACTGAGCCACGAGCTAATTCAGTAATGGTGGTTAACTATAGCAAAGGACAGCTACCAAAGAGCAGTTGCTGGTTACTCCACTGATATGCTGCCCCTTGTGTTTTTGGAGCTTTGAATTCTGGCCATATTTTTTATATTATACCTTTAGTTGGCTGTGTTCACTGGGAGCTCATGGTTGGGCAGAGACAGCTACACCTTGCTGCAGAACAGGGTGCAGATCTTCCGTTTAGCACTGATAGCTACTTTTATTTTGGCTTTATAATTGGTTACTTTAAACGGCAATCAATATCCTTAACAAGTCCGTCCCTACTTGAACGATTTCAGAGGAAACATGTAAGCATGGGGAAGCAAATAACACCCTGCCTTCAGTTTTGTGATGACTTTAAATGAAGAAGATGAGAAAAAAAAGTCCTGGATCCGTCTCTCAATCCGGATCAGCACCAAAAGTTAATGGTGTCTATTCTGGGACGAGACTCATCCTCCATCAAAGTCTCATGTACATCTGTTTGAGTTTTTGTTTAATCCTGGTGAAATCAAACAATTACAATGATCAACAACATGTAAATATCAGTTACGACATTCTCTTTGTTGTCTTGCAAAGATATACGGAATTTGGCATGCGAACCAGCTAGTCCTGACCCTGATCCATAGCTCCTGTGCTCGGGTCGTAAATAACAACACTCAAGCAGTTGTCTGAGCTCCAAGTCTGGACTGCTAGCTGCATGGCAAAGTGAGCTATCTAGTGTACATCAGCCAAAGTTAGCCACAGTTAGTACTTACTCTGGTGATATGCCACCCTCCTGTTTGTCATAAAACATTCAGACTCATTCATCATTATGACAGTGTCTTATGCACACCCATTCAAATGAAGTGTTGCCATCTTCCTTCATCTCATATGTATCAGGTTCATTCTTCCATGCACTGGTGTTGCAGTCACTCTTAATAAAACAACTGCTTGCACATCTGTTGGTGCTGCAGGGTGAAGCACATATATGCGTTGATAGATCATCGTATAAATCTTTTCTACCTTTACATTTTTTATTTGAATGTTCTTAAATGTTTACTCCTTTACGCCTTTTTGGACCTTCATCTCACATTAAGTTAGTTTTAATTTGATTGATTCTAACATGTATCAACCACATATGCCTCTTTGTAGAAACACTTGCCACACAGGCGTCTGAGACATTTTGTTGTAATCTTCAGACCGGATGAGCCATAAGAACCACAGTTTCCACTGTCAGATATGAGCATAAGTGTTCTCATGGTTGTGAAACAAATGCAAAAGTTTGAGCGTTTAGGGGAGAACGAACATTCACATGCAGCAATGCTTAATATTGATGTCATAATAACAATATGTAATATAATATGTACTAAAAAACACTAATACTGTCATCTATTTTCCTTAAACTTGAATCGGCAGGTAACAAGTAACACATTTACGTTTGTCACATTAAATATTCTCAATGTTTTCAGCATTATACAGATCTGACTACATAATTCACTGTTTTCTCTCTATAAATCTATAATATGGTAAATATCAACACATGTACTACTTATTGTGCATAAATGCAAGCTGATGCTGTCCAGTTAGCACGTCTTTATACTCAACAGAGGTCGATGAGCCATGTCATAGTTTCTCTGCTTGTTGACCATTAGTGGGCGCTGCATCATCAGATGCCACAGCTGCAGTCTTCTCTATCAGCTGTGTTACAGAACAAAACCATTATCTTAAGAGAGAGTTGTACATGGGGTTGTTGCAGCCTGATGTTTCTATGTGAGCAAGTGCCTACATGTCTGTCTACTGTGAGTCATTCCTAGAAGACCCCTGTGAGCACGACTCTGTCCAAAAGGTGACAAAAATCCGCCAAGCAGCACCTCAAAAGCTCACTGATATATGCTTTATCTCATTTGTTGTAATCCGAACATAAAACAAAGTGTCACCTTTATAAAAAGAAATGTTTTTTGGAAATATTCCTCTCTACAACTTTTAGTTTACCTCGTATTCCTTTATAAATCTGCGAAGTAGATATGAAGTCTGTGCAATCTTTTTACAGCAGGATTTACGTTCTTGCACACAAACTCTTGGATTGCCTCTACTTTAAAACACAAAGACACCAGACAAGTTTTGTTTGAAGTGGATCTACTTGACGCACCTTGCTAACATATTTGTTTAAATTCAGTGGAAAAACCACAGAAACCACAGTTTCCTCATTTAGATTTGAAAATCAGTGTTTTCACAGAAGCCGTTATGAAACATGGTCGAGTTAAATTTCTTTCATTATTAGCAGCTAATGGTTGCTATTATTACCCACTAGTACTTGTCTGTTAATTTTTAATTTGATCAGAATCCAAAATATGTTAAAGGTGAAGTGCCGAACAATGTATACACTTTAGAAAGAAAGGCATGTATATAGGTTTTTAAATACCATTTCTTTCTTCAGGTGAAGAATTTAAATGAATCAGTAGTTTTGCATTTCATATAAAGACCAAACACTTACAGACTGACTAAAGCTCAGCAGAACCTCCACAATAATAACAGTCATATGATATGAAAGTTTTATTCATAGAACATGTTTAAGGCAAAAGGCGCAAAGAGATTTTCAAAGAAATGAGAAAGTACATCAGATATTAAGACATAATGCCATTCTGTAGTAATGAAACACAAAGGACTTGGAGGCAGCGACAGTGTCAGCCGAACTGCTGCGAAGTGGAAGGCTGTTCTAGAGCGGAAGTACTAGTATGAGACACTACAATATGCTGAAGTCTCAGCACAAGTCCATCCTGGGAGAGGGATCCTTCCTCTGTGGCTCTTCCTCGGGTGTCTCCCATCTTTTTTTCTCTAATTCTTAACAGTCAATCTCATAAATCTTTTTGATTAGATATTGCAAAGGGGGACTGAATATCAAATATAATCATATCATCTTAATATTAGTTACTATTATTGTTGTTACTGTATTAACTTAATGGTGTAATGTAATTTAAGATTCAATGTAATGTGACAATTTTGCCACCTGCTGAATTCGTTTTACCAGTGAAAAGATGCAATATATCAAACAGAACAGGATAACTTCTAACTGATGGTAACTGTATTCTGTTTAACAACTGTAGGACTGCTTCTTGCTTTGAGCAGTACTGCCTCCTACCCAGTCATGAAACTAATTAGCTAGATTAATCCCAAGTGCCCCAACGGAGGATCATTACTGAGGCAATGTTTTTAATTTACCATGATTGATTGTTTTCAATTGATCCATATGTGTCATCTCAAAATAATGTTTACTGTTGAAATGAAAGTTATTCACTTTTTTATGATAATGGTGAACATTTTGGATGAAGGATAGTAAAAGTCCACATTGTCTGAAAAACAATTCAAGTCAAAACATTTTTCTTCTAAAAAATGTTTCCCTGTACAGTAAAATTCTCCCTTTGTCTTCAAGTCTGAGAGCCGTTAGCAATGAAACGCGATGTTTAGAAGCTAAATATATGAAGAATATAATAATGATGAAATAAAAAAACCATAACACAGCTGACACCTCAATAACTTCATTAGAAAATGCATACAGCATCATATTGTATATACAAATATACAGTTTTATATCAGTACAGATATACATTACCAGTACAAATATGCAGTGTGAAGTGACAGCAATCTGCATAATCTGTGCGTACACGTACTAATTGTCTATGTATGTGTATCTGCATGTGTATGTGTGTGTGTGGAGTGTGGTGAAGAGGCAAAGCGAAGCTTCCCGTATGTTGAGGTGTGTTAGGGTGGCTGCAGGGGCAGTGGATCTCTGGTTGGCTGGTTTCTATCTTTCATCTCATTTTTATATCACATGGTTTTATTCTATGAATAATGATGTTATGACAATAATTGTTCAACTAGTTCTTGTCCCTTCTTCCGTTTGGTGAATTCACATGTTCATTGTTTTTTAATGTTTTCAACACGCTGCTTCTCTAATAATGTGCTGACCTGCTTTTCTGATTAAAGTCACATGAATGAAATTTTTTTCCAACACAAGCCAGTTATACTAGCTCTACTGCATCCTACATCTAATTCACCTAAAGACAGTCTGTGGATATGTTACTGGAAAAAAAACAAAAATGCCATTTGTATCTTCAGATGAAGAAAAGAGGAAACAATATTTGAAACATGTTTTTTATTTTGCTTTGCGTTAAGGAGCAAACACTGACTAAGCGACATAACTACACCTCCTAAATACAATGAAGGTATGCTGAAGCAAAGCTTTGTATAAGGTTGTCGCATTTAACAGCCATTGCGACTGAGAATCTTGTCGATCCAGGGACGGAACTTGGACACGTCTGTGTAGATATTGGGTAAGCGTTTGTTCCGACAATATCTATCTCCGGCAGATACAACACCAGCAACCGTCCCCTTGCACACCAGAGGACCACCAGAATCACCCTGTTAAATGGAAATATCTTGATGTTTTGATACAAAAAAATATGTTATGTGTTCATAAACTTTCCAAAAACTGACAGAAAACTTACATTGCAGGCTCCTTTGAGTGTTTTATATCCACCTGCACAAATGACATTGGCAGGAAGATCCCATCGAAACTTAGACCACTGCCGTCTACAGACGTTCTGGTCGACGACAGACACACCCACCACTCTCAGGTCATCAACACCTCTACCAGCTTCGGTCTTTCCCCATCCAGTTACACAGCACTTTTGTTTGGGTCGGAGGTTTATATTAGGAAGGGGGAGAGGAATGCGTTGTATTGTTCCACCCACTGTAACACTCTGAGACAGCTGGAGACACAAAACCAGAAGGTAGAAATGAACAGTGTCGGAACATGGTTTTACTTTTCATCAGGCTTCAGTTAAACAATCATGAGAAGTTGGAGCTGATGAATCTTTTTAAATGAAAGTTAACTCTACAAAACAACCGCTTTGATAGTGCTGTGTCTTGGCAAGAATTTCAGGGACATTTAAGATTGACATAGTTTTTTTTTGCCACTTTTGACATTTCCCCTCACAGGCATAAAAAAACAAGCAACGCTTAAATACATCTAATTTGACTGTAAACACACAACACATCATCTGGGATAAATGGGCTCAAAGAATAAATGCTTACTTTCAGGAGCATGATGTCATTTTCTGTTGTGTCCGGCTGATAATCAGGGTGTTTGCATCTCTGCTCAATGGCTCTCACTGTCCCATTCTTTCTGAGATCGTGGGTGCCCAAAACAACCTTCACCAGTGGACTGCAAAAAGTTAGAATTGAGAAGTCGTCAGTAGATTCTCTTAGGTTGTTTTGCAAACAATCAAACAAAGCAAAAAATTATGCTTTTATTTTGAAAAAAGTTAATTTATGTAATTTATTACTTTGAATTGAAAATAAAGAATTTTTGGGTTAGGGTTAGGGTTCTGAGATCATGGGTGCCAAAAAACAACCCTCACCGGTCCACTGTAAATAGTTAGAATTGAGAGGTCGTCAGTAGATTTTCTCAAATTGTTTTGCCGGCAACGAAACAAAGCAACGGATTTTACATTCCTTTTGAAAAAAGTGAGTTCATGTAACCTTGAATTAAAAATAAACAACTTGAAGAGGAAACTTAACTCACTTATCATCATCATCATCACCATCACAGTGAGCAGCAGTGAGGACAAAGTTTTCGCTGATGAGGGAGCCTCCACACACATGTCCTTCTCTGATCTGCACTGAGGCCATATACAGCATCTGGTTCGGTGGAGCAATTTGCCCGTGAATGATTTCACTCCCAAGTGCTGAAAAGATGAGAAGAAAATGAAGAGATATCAAAATGAGTTAACATCACGTTGGCAGGCTGGAGAAAACCAGTCAGATTGAGCAGCTTACCATTCCGTCCGAGACATGTCAGAGCATGAAAGAGCAGAAACTTCTGCAGAGCCCACATCATGGCGGCAGGAGACTCAACCTGTTGTTTTGGGTCGTCAGTCGAGTCGACACTTTCAAACAACAGTGTTTGAT
>CAEMYA010000120.1:1873653-1889713 GCA_903131615.1 Diplodus sargus
ATGAAATCATGCTCTCAAATGGAAAATCTATGCTCTTGATTAATGACATGATTCTACTTCCATAGATTAATCCCAAGGGCTGGAGGATCATGACTTAGTCAATGTTTTTAATTGACAATGCTTAATTTTTTTCAATTGATCCGTTATGTGTCACCTGAAAATAATGTTTACTGTTGAACTGAAAGTTAATCAGTTTTTTTGATCATGGTGAACATTTTGGATGAAGGCTAGACAGTTTGTGGATATGTTACTAGAAAAACAACAAAAATGTCATTTGTGTCTTCAGATGAAGAAAAGAAAAAAAAATATTTGAAATGCTTTTTTATTTTGCTTTGCGTTAAGGAGCGAACACTGACGGAACGACTTAGACATAACTACACCTTCTAAATACAATGAAGGTATGCTAAAGCAAAGCTTTGTGTAAGGCTGTTGCATTCAACATCCTTTTTCCTTGAGAATCTGGTCGATCCAGGGATGGAACTTGGACACGTCTGTGTGGACATTGGGAAAGTGTGGGTCACTACAATCTTCATCTCCAAAAGATACAACACCAGCAGCTGTCCCGTTGCCCACCAGAGGACCACCAGAATCACCCTGTAAAATAGAAATATCTTGATATTTTGATAGCAAAAAATGTGTTCATGTGTTATGTGTTCATAAACTCTCCAAAAACAGACAGAAAACTTGCATAGCAGGCTCCTTTGAGTGTTCGA
Source organism: Diplodus sargus (assembly GCA_903131615.1). NCBI lineage: Eukaryota > Metazoa > Chordata > Actinopteri > Spariformes > Sparidae > Diplodus > Diplodus sargus. The sequence goes on from CAEMYA010000120.1 coordinate 1,874,367, forward strand.
TATCCACCTGCACAGATGACATTGGCAGGAAGACGGGGAATCCATTTAGAGTTAGACCTTTGCCGTCTACAGATGTTCTGGTCGACGACAGACACACCCACCACTCTCAGGTCATCAACATCTCTACCAGCTTCGGTCTCTCCCCATCCAGCTACATGGCACATTTGGTTTGGTTGTAGGTTCATGTTAGGAGGGGGAAGTCGAATGCGTTGTATTGTTTGACTGTCTGGAACACTCTGAGACAGCTGGAGACACAAAACCAGAATGTAGAAATGAACAGTGTCTGAACATGGTTTTACTCTTCATCAGGCTTCAGTCAAACAATCACCAGAAGTTGGAGCAGGTGAGTATTTTAAATGAAAGTTAACTCTACAATATAACAGGTTTGATAGTGCTGTGTCTTGGCTAGAATTTCAGGGACATTTGAATTTGATTTAGTTTTTTGTCACTTTTGGCATTTACCCACACAGGAATAAAAAACAAGCAAAGCTTAAATGCATCTAATTTGACTGTAAACACACAACACGTCATCTGGGACAAACTGGCTGAAATAATAAATGCTTGCTTTGAGGAGCATGATGTCATTTTCGTGTGTGTCATTACGATAATCAGGGTGTTTGCGTCTCTGCTCGATGTTTCTCACTGTTCCAGTCTTTCTGAGATCGTGGGTGCCAAACACGACCTTCACCAGTCCACTGCAAAAAGTGAGAATTGAGAGGTCGTCAGTTGATTTTTTTTATATTATTTTGCCAACAACAAAACAAAGCAACAGATTGTACATTTCTTTAGATTTTTCTGTAATTTATAACTTTAAATAAATAAATAGATAAAAGAAAAAATCTGTCAAATGAAACTGAGCTCACTCATTATCACAGTGTGCAGCAGTGAGGACAAAGTTGCCTCTGATGAGGGAGCCTCCACACCAGTGTCTGTCTGTGGTCTGCACTGAGGCCATAAACAGCATTGAGTCCTCTGGGACTTTTTCCCCATTTATGATTTTAGCTCCAAGTGCTGCAAAGGTAAGTTAAAATTAGGTCAATGTCTCATTAAATGGAATTAATGAAAATATTCTGTCAGCTTACCATTTCGTCCAAGATATGTCAGAACATGAAGAAGCAGAAGTTTGTGCAGGGCCTGCATGATGGCAGCAAGTCAACTGACTGGTCCTCTCTTGGTGCAAAGACCAACCTTTTATACAGAATGTTGCTTCATGTGATTTTGTGATTATCATCTCTTTTATCTTGACTTGTAACCAAGTACGTGCAATGGAAAATGCAATGTTGTGCAACTTGTGTGATCTTTACACTATCTTGTTTATCGGTTATTTGTTTCCTGTGTTGACTTAGAGCAATACTACTTCACACCCAGTCATGAAAGTAATGAGCTAGATTAATCTCAGGTGCCATAACGGAGGATCATTACTGAGTCTGTTAATGCTTTCAACTGACCAGAATTGATTTGTTGTCCCCTGAAGTCATAGTCCTGGGGCCTGTACTCAACATAGCCAGGCTTTGTGCTCATGATGCAGCTCAACAAAGCCCCAAGTCCCCAAACAGAGTTAAACGGTTCTGCGACGGTGGTTATCAACTTAATTTGTTAAGTCCGGCTCTCTGCTTTGTGCTCTGCGCACGTTCACATAAAAGGGGGTGTTTGACGTCATATTATTCTACTTCCGTGCGAAAATGGATCGATCCTGGGTCACATATTTTACTCAAGATGAGCAGATTCTTATTATGCAAGGCTATGAAGAATTCAAAGAAACCTTCACGGCAAAAAGTAACACTGTAGCCGCCAATAGAGCAAGGGAGGGCTGCTGGCAGAAAACTGCTGACCGTGTAAATGCGTAAGTTAATGGTGATTAATATTATGATCAATATTATGTTAAGCCCTTAGTGTTTTAATTTCTGAAAGCTCAGCATTGTGCAACTTTTACATACTAACCCTCATCCATTTGAGAAATAAATAAACTGAAGCAACAACTATTTTTTTTCATTTTTGAATGATGTCTATATTGTTTTCACATTTACTGATCTCAGTTATAGAATGCGCGTGTGTTTTATTGAAAGTGAGGCTGAGTGTGCGTAGGCTATAAATGTTTTGTGTTTTTTTTTTTTATTACTGTGTCGGGATGAACAAGCAAATATAGCTACTGTCCCTGTACAATAACAATAAAGACCTTTTTGACAGTGAAAATAGCTCAAGCCTGTAAGATTTGTGTTTGGGCGTACACTGCCCCCAACGGGTCACATTGATCAGTTCATCAGTTTATTCATGGCCACATCAAAGAAATAATTATCTTTACTCATTATCTGTGACAAATAAATACTATGTTGGCCTAATTAATATTTCATATTGCATGTTATTAAGATGTGGAAGCAGCAGTCGGACATGGCAGAAAGTGTTTGGATAATATACCTTATCCCATTTTATTTTAATATCATCACTATCTTAAGATTGCAGATTCTCAGTAAGAGCGAGAACCACTTTGCAGATGGTGCAACACGCAGTGTTCTTGCTCAGATTTTCTGCATCACCAACTGAATGTAAGTAGTTTGCCCGACAGTGAGCGCACAGCTTCTTCAGTGGCATCCTGACACTCGAAATGTACCGTATTCCCTCGGCTGAAAATCTATTTCGCTCATAGAGAAATTCATCAAGAAATGCCAGCGGATCAGCGCGATTTCAAAGAAGCCGCTCACGTCGTAGTGCTGCCCGAATTATTCTTGCTCCCAGGTCCACCGGGTTCTCAATGAATGATGACGCCATCTCCGAATGACTTACACAGTGAACCAGCGGCGCTTTTAAGCTGAAACTAGGGTATGAGCTAAGCATAAGTTACCATGGTTACCCCTTTGGTCAGACTGACCCCTGTTGTCAAACTGACCTTGGTCGGTCTTGGAGGCTGTGCTCAGATCAACTTCTGTGTGTTCACTCTCATGCCAGGCTGCCAATTTCAAACTGGGCCATGTCACTCGAGGTGACTCCCCCTGTAATCTCAGGCCCAGATTCAGACAAACTCCAGGACCTTTGGCTCAAGAACTAACTAAGTATAAAGCCAATTTAACTTGAACGTCCAGAACCTCCACAATAATAATAGTTATATGACATGAAAGTTTTTTTTCATCGAATATGTTTAAGGCAAAAGGCACAAAGAGATTTTCAAAGAAATTAGAAAGTATGTCAGATGTTTAGACTTAATGCCATTCTGTAAGAGTGAAACACATTTTTACAGAACTTGGAGGCAGCAACAGTGTCAGCTGAACTGCTGTGAAGTAGAAGGTAAGGTGAAAGCACTAGTACAAGACTCTACAGTATACTGAATTCTCACATTTTACAATTCTTGTGAAAGAACTGTAAAATGTCTGGGGACACAAGTCCGTCCTGGGAGAGGGATCCGTCCTCTGTGGCTCTTCCTGAGGCTTCTCTCATCTTTTTTTCTTTAATTTCTAACAGTCAACCTCATAAATCTTTTTGATTAGATATTACAAAGGAGGATTGAATATCCAGTATGATAATATCATCTTTATATTACTATTATTGTTGTTACTGTATTAACTTAATGGTTTAATGTAATTGAAGATGCAATGTGATGTGAATTTTGCCACCTGTTGATTCGTTCTACCAATAAAAGTATGCACTATATAAAATGGAGCAGGCTAACTGCTAACTGATGGTAATTGTATTCTGTTCCACAACTGTAGGTACTGCTTCCTGCTTTGGTTTTGAGCAGTACTGCCTCCCACCCAGTCATGAAATTAATTAGCTAGATCAATCCCAAGTGCACTAACGGAGGATCATTACTGACTCTGTTAATGTTTTTAATTTACCATGACTGATTTTTTTCAATTGATCCGTATTTGTCACCTAAAAATAATGTTTACAGTTGCACTGAAAGTTATTCACTTTTTTTTGATAATGGTGAACATTTTGGATGAAAGGTAGTTAAAGTTCATGTTGTCTGAAAAACAAGTCAAGTCAAAACATTCATCTCATAGAAAAATGTTTCCATGCGCAATAAAATTCTCCCTTTACCTTCAAGTCTGAGAGCCGCTGGCAATGAAACATGAGGTTTAGAAACTAAATATATAAAGAATATAATGATGTCAATGCATGTGTATGTGTGTGTGTGTGTGGAGTTTGGTAGAGAGGCAAAATGAAGCATCCCGTATGTTTAGGTGTGTTAGGGTGGTGGCAGGGGCAGTGGATCTCTGGTTGGCTGGTTTCTATCGCTTTCATCTTGTTTTTATATCACATGTTATTATTCTATACTTTTTTTATTTCCAGTGTCTGTTTTTTTTTTATCTTGATTGTTTGTATCACATTATGTTTTCTTCTTCTCGTCTTGACTGTAGCAGTGTAGCAGTTCATTTTTTTTTTAGACTTGCTATTTTTTTCTTTGTGCGGATTTCCCCTCATGACTGATTGCAGGGATTCAGCTCACCTGTGCACAGGTGGGGAGACTGACTCCTGATTGAGGAGTGAAAGCAGCTTGGGGCCTTTTCCTCCAAGCCAATCATGGTGTGATGACACCCTTTTGGTGAAGGCCTAAAGGAGGTGGGGAATGGCACAGAGAAGGCTTGCACCCTCAGTCTACATCAGTGTCTCTTCTATGGCGAACCTCATTCCCCTTTGTCTGTCAGCCAGAAACTCAGGTCTGTTTAGGCCCTTTTTTGTTTTCTTGGTTGTCATCAACTTTGAGTGAGGAGACTGTTTATTTGGGAACTCCTTAAAACCCCAAGCTCCTATTCACCTTCAATTTACCTTTTTATTTACCCTGGAGCTAACAGGCTAACTGGACCAGAGGATGTTGTAGACCAGAAATGTAAAGGTAATAGCAAAAGTGATATAGGTTTTAAAAAAAAAAAGAAGACATTTTTAATCTCTTCAACACACTACTGCTCTAATAATGATGATGCATTTAATGCGCCTTTCTGTAATAAAATCTATCAACAAGTGTTCATCACTGACCTGCTTCTCTGACTAAAGTCACATGAATGAATATTTTCCAACACAAGCCAGTTACTGTAGCTCTACTGCATCCTCCATCTAATCCAAGACAGTTTGTGGATATGTTACTGGAAAAACAACTAAAATGCCATTTGTGTCTTCAGATGAAGAAAAGAGGAAACAATATTTGAATTTTTTATTTTTTTTATTTTGCTTTGCGTTAAGGAGCGAACACTGACGGAGCGACTTAGACATAACTACACCTCCTAAATACAATGAAGGTATGCTGAAGCAAAGCTTTGTGTAAGGTTGTTGTATTTAACAACCATTTTGACTGACAATCTGGTCAATCCAGGGACGGAACTTGGAAACATCCGTGTAGACATTGGGAAGGTTTGGGTTACGACAATATTTAGCTCCGAAAGATACAACACCAGCAGCAACTCCGTTGCACACCAGAGGACCACCAGAATCACCCTGTAAAATTTAAATATCTTGATATGTTGATACCACAAAATAGATTATGTGTTCAAAAACAGACAGAAAACTTACGTGGCAGGCTCCCTTGAGTGTTGGATATCCACCTGCACAGATGACATTGGCAGGAAGACGGAGATTCCATTTGGACCATTGCCGTTTACAGACTTTCTGGTTGACGACAGACACACCCACCACTCTCAGCTTAGTAACAGTGCGCTCATCACTATCTTCGGTCCAACCCCATCCAGCTACATGGCACTTTTGGTCGGGTTGTAGGTTCATGTTAGGAGAGGGAAGTCGAATGCGTTGTATTGTTCTACCCACTGGAACACTCTGAGACAGCTGGAGACACAAAAACCACAATGTACAAATTAAGAGTGTCTGAAGTTCTTGCTGAAGGGTCTTTTAAATGAAAATGAACTCTACAATATAACAGCTTTAATAGTGCTTCGTCTTGACTAGAGTTTCAGGGACATTTGAATTTGGTTGAGTTTTTTGCCACTTTCGACATTTACCCTCACAGGATTAAAAAAAGAAGCAAAGCTTAAATGCATCCCATTTCACTGTAAACACACAACACACCATCTGGGACAAATGGGCTTAAAGACTATATATGCTTAATTAGAAAATCAAAATGCATGGAGTGCTGCTTGGGTGTGGAATAAAAGGTTTCCCTCTGGTGCTCTGCAGTTTAGGGATCCAAGTAGATAAGAAAAGATCTGAGGCACTCAGGAGGGTAATGATTTTAAAAAACCTTTATTAGTACATGGATAATCTAATAAAACATGCCAACGTGTTTCAGCCTAAAAGGCCTTCGTCAGGGTCAAGGATATAGCAGGCTCTGTATAGCCAAAGGGAAATCTGCACCACACAATTTAACATCATTAATTCAACAGAATAATAATTTTAAAAAAAATCCCAAAACATACCTAATGTACACATACATGTAATAAATATTGAACTTGGTAGAAGGCTGAGAAATTACTTATATCTCTCTAAGGACCTATCTAAGAGACAACAGAGCTATCAGTTCTAAGAGAAAACAAGTACAAAAAGGGAGAGAAATCCAGTTCACCATTCAAGGCAGGGTAATATGTAGCTTTCAATGTATAAATCCAAAATAACTCTCTTTGCAGGAGTGTTGCCTGAGCCTGTCTCCACCCCTGATTGAGTTTTCAATGTGCTCTGTACCTGATATCTTTAAAGAATTACAACCACCATGATTTACATCTTTATAATGAACACCCATGGGATATTGGGGATTGCCAGTTCTTATTGCATACTTATGCTAGGCCAATCTTGCTGTCAATTTATGCTTTGTTCTCCCAATATAGAAATGACCACATGGACATTCAAGTCTGTAAACAACGTATGAGGTATTGGAATTGATAAATGAATGTATATCAAACTTACAACCAGATGTAATGTCAGTAAAGTATTTGGTATTAATCATATTACTGCAGTGATTACAATGTCCAGACTTGTGGTTACCTCTTCTGGTGGAGAGCCAGGTTTTTCATTGTATAGGGGGAGATGACTTTTAACAAAAAGTTTAGGGTTTAGGCTCTTCTGAAGCTGATGGTTGGAGCATCTGGGAGAGCTTCACTTAGAGTACAATTACTTTTCAATATGTCAAAATTTGTGTGTCACAAAGTATACTTGATCTGAATTTTGTGGATTTTTCTGTTTAGAAGCCAACAGTAGTTCTCTAGGGAGACATTTTGCTTTATTGTAAGCTCTGGATATAGCTTTTTGTTGATATCCTCTTGCCCTAAATCTCTGGCTCATGTCTTGAGCATTTCTTGCAAAATCTTCTTCTGAATTGCATATATGTTTGAGTCTCTGAAACTGTCCGCCCTGAGGATTGTTTTGTGGTCAGTTGATTTTCTAAAGTAAGAGGCGTGTACATCTCCATTGACATCTTTAGAGATTTTTAGGTCGAGAAAGTTGATTTTAGATGAAGAAAAGAATAAATGAAACTGAAGGAGTTCTGTTTCTGAACTTGACCACAAGAGGATAATGTCATCAATAAACCTGCCCCACCATATCATTTTATCCAAATAAATATTAAGGTAAACAAAGTATACAGATGTTTCTTCTCATTCTCCCATAAACAGATTAGAGTAATTAGGCACAAAGCAGGCTTCCATTTTCTGTTTTAAAGAATTGATTCTGAAACATTCAGTCCATTCAGCCAGTTGCAGGATGAAGGCAGAAGGGGGTATTTGTTCTGGATGTCTCTTTTCCAAATGATGTGATAAGGCATCTAGTCCATCCTTATGATCAATGTTAGTATAGAGTGTTTAAAAAAAAAAAAGAAGCTTACTTTGAGGAGCATGATGTCACTTCCTGTTGTGTGATCCCAGTAATTAGGGTGTTTGCATATCTGCTCGATGGTTCTCACTGTCCCAGTGTTTCTGAGATTGTGGGTGCCAAAAACAACCCTCGCCAGTCCACTGTAAAAAGTTAGAATTGAGAGGTCATCAGTAGATTTCCTCAAGTTGTTCTGCCAACAACAAAACAAAGCAACAGATTTTACATTTCTTTTGACGTTTATCTAATTTATAATTTCAAATTAAAGATAAACTATTTCAGGAAGATGAAACTGAACTCACTCATCACAGTGAGCAGCAGTGAGGACAAAGTTTTTGCTGATGAGGGAGCCTCCACAGTAATGTCCTTCTCTGGTTTGCACTGAGGCCATATACAGCATCTGGTTCGGCAGAGCAATTTGCCCATGTATGATTTCACTCCCAAGTGCTGAAAACATGAGAAGAAAATAAAGAGATATCAAAATTAGTTAACAACACGTTGGCAGGCTGGAGAAAACCAGTCAGATTGAGCAGCTTACCATTCTGTCCGAGATATGTCAGAGCATGAAAGAGCAGAAACTTCTGCAGAGCCCACATCATGGCGGCAGGAGACTCAACCTGTTGTTTTGGGTCGTCAGTCGAGTTGACACTTTCAAACAACAGTGTTTGATCTGCTTTATATTGACTTCTGGCCACAACCTTTGGGCAATGCCAAGTTTGCACAACATAATTTTTCATGTGATTAGTAGGTGTCATCATAGTCAGTGTGACACCTACTTTTATACACTCTTCCTTTTTTTGTTCATATGATAACTATTCATATTGTATCCATTTTGTATAGACAGCACTAAATACAGTGAGCACCTAGAGCTGGTGTTCACAGAGAAGTCCTCTTTGTTTTTTCTGTGCTGGGTGCAGGATGGCATCTAGCTTTGACTTTGTTTTTGGTTTTCCTTTGGCCTTTTGTCTTCATCGCTATCGCTCTATGAGTATCATCCAGCCAAATGAGCAGTCTGACCTGGTTAACCTGCTTCAGCTTTCTAATGAGGCACCATTTATTAAAAATTCAAACAAATCGTTCATTAATGCTTCATAGATGAGTTATATGTTATTAGGAGCGATGTTTGGGTTGCCATGGTGGTTATCCTCATCCTGCATGACACATGTTTAAAAGAATCTAGTTCTTTAGTGCTTTGGACATCTTCTATTAGACCAAAGGAGCATTTCTGCAGAGTTTGTTGAGCAAAGTCTGTATTTTCTTATTTTGTTAGTATTTTTCTGCGTTTTTGATGTTTCTGGGCATCAATAATTCTGAAAAAGATACTGCGAAAGATGCTGTTTTTTTTCATGTCTCGCCAACCTAACAACTATCTCTCACCTTTCAATTGTGTTTTTACTAACAGCAATGGATCAATCCTGCATAAAATCTGGTGGCTGTGGCTCAAGGGTAGAGCACTGATCTCGTTATTGCAAGGTTGCTGGTTCAATTCCCCTGGTCTGCATGTTGAAGTGTCCTTAGATGAGATATTGAACCCCAAACTGCTCCTGATGTGTTTGTCAGCATCTTGCACGGCAGCCACCGCCATCAGTGTATGAATGTATGTATGAATTGCTGTAAGTCGCTTTGGACAAAAGCATCTGCTAAATGCGCTAAATGTAAATACAAATTACACATTGCCTGAAAAGCAAATATCGTCAAGTCATTAATGATTGGCAGAGAGAAAGTTCTTACTCAGTTGTTGTTTAAAAAATCTTGCAAAGTGTTTTTTCACTTTGCTCTTTTCAGCGTGTTACATCAGGTTTGAGTTCAAAAGAATTCTTAAGAAACAATGTGGTTTTCTGGCGAAATGTGCTGAAGAGTCCGAAAATGTTTATTAAACCTTGATAATCATATCTGTTGCCACTTTTGGAGGGACAAACTATGAAGTCCATTGACAACAGAACACTCAGTGGGAAAGAACAGCCTTTCAGCAAGACTGCTGAGTTTGTGTTGAGCTTAAGTGAACATTGGAAAAAGAAGAAATGCACTTTATTCATTTAAATCCCATTTTATATCTCCACAACAACATAAAAGTATGTTGAAGCCAAACTCCCCATCAGTTTCATTTAGTCAGTGGTGGTTTGAGTTTTTTTATTTAATTATTTCCTGTTTTAATTTTGTATTTCTATCTTTTCTCTCCGTCTCTCCTCGACTCTGTTTCCCCACGTCGTTTCCTGTGTTTCTGTCTGTGCTCCCTGTGCTTCTTTGGTTTGTACTTTATTTAGTTTCTCTACTTGACCTCAGTGTTTTGTTCTTTACCCTGCCTGCCTCTTGAGTATCATGTGTTTGTGTCCTCACTATCTTTGCTGCATGTTACAGTATGAACCGACCATAATATAGAACTGACAGAGACTATGTCTCTAGTGGAGCAGTTTGAGGAGGTCTGTTCCATTTTCAAAAGACTGAACTCTGCCATCACAGGGTCTTTGGACGTAAAATACAGGCTATTTGTTTACACCATTATGGATAGGACACTTTTGTTATGACCAAGGCTGTTGGACTTGCCATTCGAGGCTCACAATGTAACAGTAATTACTGACTTCAAGAAGAGCCTCCTGTCTCAGCTAGCCAACAGCCTGCTGGCTTCCTCCTTGACTCCTCGTTGTCAAAGCTGCCCAGTGCTTCAGCCTATCCGGCTAGTGTCCTCTCTGCAGAGCAGCGTCTCAGCCCAGACTTCCTTTTGGGTTTGCTTTTTGGATTTCTTATAGAACTCTGCTTTGTCATTAAAACTGATCTTTTGTTATTTACCCTGCCTGCCTTCAGAGTGTCTTGTGTTCGGGTGAATATTTCTGTTCCACGTAGAGGGGATGAGTAATAAGTGGAGTGAGGTGAGAAAAAGACAGATAAGGGAAGGAATGGAAAAACACTGGAGAGAGGGAAAAAAACACAGGAGGAACTGAAAAGCAAGACGAGACACATTAGGGTAAAATTTAGAAATAAAACAGGAAACGAGAACATAAAAAACTTGGATCCAAACCAATCAGTGGCAAGTTGAGCACTCACCTATTAAAAAGATGACTCAAGTAAAGTATCACAATTTAGGAAACTTACTCAATTAAAGGAAAACAGTACCATGTTAAGACATTACCCAACATACAAGTTACATTTTTAATATTTTTTAAAATGTAATTCATTTCAAGTATGAAAGTTGCATTATTGTCAAAGTTGGCATTATATCTGGTTAACTGACGTCTTTTTAAATGCCCAACAAGATAACCCAATGTTATTATCATAAGATCAAAGATTAATGAGGCACAATGATCAGATTTGGTGACAGGCTATTATAACCCCTACTTGAGTGCAGATTTTCATTACCTTTTCTACCACTGATAAGTCTAAGTCATTAATGACTGACACACCCTTGCAAAACTGTCGTTTAATAATTGTTGTGTTATTTCACTTTCCTCTTTTCAGCGTGTTTCAACAGTTTTGTGTTCAAAAGAAGTCTTAAGAAACAATGTGGCTTTCTATTGAAATGTTCTGCAGACTTTGACGAAATCTGCTCTTACACACAACTGAGTTTCTCAGCTGTCACGGATTGAAAGTATCATTCTAAAAAATAAAAGATATGTCATATGTTGATAAATAGGTGACTCCCCCTGTAATCTCAGGCCCAGGTTCAGACAAACTCTAGGACCTTAGACTCTAAAGCTAACTGAGCCATGAGCTAATTTACTAATGGTAAATACTAACTATAGCAAAGGACAGCTACCAAAGAGCAGTTGTTGGTTACTCCGCTGATATGCTGCCCCTTATCTTTCTGGAGCTTTAAATTCTGGCCATATTTTCCATATTGTACCTTTAATTGGCTGTGTTCACTGGGAGCTCATGGTTGGGCCGAGACAGCTACGCCTAGCTGCAGAACAGGGTGCAGATTTTCCGTTTAGCACTCATAGCTACTTTTATTTTGGCTTTATAATTGGCTACTATAAACGGCGATCAATATTCTCAACAAGTCCGTCCCTACCTGAAGATTTTACAGGAAACATGCAAGTATGGGGAAGCAAATAACACTCTGCATTCATTTTTGTGATGACTTTAAATGAAGAAGGTGAGAAAAAAAGTCCTGGATCCGGTTAGCACGTCTTTATTCTCAGCAGTGAGCTCGATGAGCCATGTTATAGTTTCTCTGCTTGTTGACCATTAGTGTGCGCTGCATCATCAGATGCCACAGCTGCAGTCTTCTCTGTCAGCTGTGTTACAGAACAAAACCATCATCTTAAGAGAGAGATGTACATGGGGTTGTTGCAGTCTGATGTGTCTTCGTTAGCAAGTTACCCTGCTGACATATTCGTTTGAATTCAGTGAGAAACCACAGAAACCACAGTTTCCTCATTTAGAATTGAACATCAATGTTCGCACAGCTGTTATGAAACGTGGTTGAGTTAAATGCCTTTTCATTATTGGCAGCTAATAAGTCCATATATATGGTATGCAACGTGAGTTTGTCACTTTTCCTGGTAGCTAATTATTTTATAGTGGAGTAATTCCATTACTAACTCAGTTACTTTTTGGGAGAAGTAACTAGCAACTATAACTAACTACTTTTTAAAAGTAACGTGCCCAACACCGCATACAATGTTGTCATTGCTCGTATTCATGTGTAGAGACCCTGGTGATAGTTCGAACAAAGTTTCATGTCGAGCCGCCTTAGTGTTTTAAAAGTAGCGATTTTGATGCTAGCGTATGAGTACCCGTAGCACTCCATTGAAAATTAGCTTGCCCGAAAACGAAACTATGGTAAATGTTAATAGTGCCTCTTTCGTCGTAATTATCCTTTTACACGAAGGTTTGACTCATATACAATCACAAATAAAGCCTAGGTTACTTGTTGGCGAGAGTTTCACTTTAAATTAATCAGTAGTTTTGCATTTCACATAAAGACCAAACACTTACAGACTGACTAAAGCTCAGCAGAACCTCCACAAGAATAATAGTCATATGATATGAAAGTTTTATTCATAGAACATGTTTAAGGCAAAAGGCACAAAGAGATTTTCAAAGAAATGAGAAAGTATGTCAGATGTCAGGACATAATGCCATTCTGTAAGAGTGAAACACATTTTTACAGAACTTGGAGTCAGCAACAGTGTCAGCTGAACTGCTATGAAGTGGAAGGCTGTCCTCGAGCCGAAGTACTAGTACGAAGCACTACAATATGCTGAAGTCTCAGCACAAGTCTGTCCTGGGAGAGGGATCCTTCCTCTGTGGCTCTTCCTCGGGTGTCTCCCATCTTTTTTTCTTTAATTCTTAACAGTCAATCTCATAAATCTTTTTGATGAGATATTGCAAAGGAGGACTGAATATCAAATATAATCATACCATCTTTAAATTACTGTCATTGTTGTTACTGTATTAACGGTGTAATGTAATTTAAGATGCAATGTAATGTGCAAATTTTGCCACCTGTTGAATCGTTTTACCAATAAAAAGATGCAATATATCAAATAGAGCAGGCTGTGCCCAAAGTGCCCCAACGGAGGATCGGATGTTGTCTTGTTGGCCCCTTCGAGCCAGGACCTCCAGCATGTACTGGGGCGGTTTGCAGAAGAATGTGAAGCCGCTGGGATGAGAATCAGCAACTCCAAGTCCGAGGCCATGGTTCTCGACTGGAAAAAGATGCCTTGCTCCCTCTAGGCTGGGGGAGAGCTCCAGCCACAAGTGGAGGAGTTTAAGTATCTTGGGGTCTTGTTCACGAGTGAGGGAAGGATGGAGCGCGAGATTGACCGGCGGATTGGAGCAGCGGCTGCAGTAATGCGGTCGTTATTGGTGTGAGGAAGAAACAGGTGGGCTGAAAGGCGAAGCTCTTGATTTACCGGTCAATCTACAGTCCTACCCTCACCTATGGCCATTAACTTTGGGTATAGAATAGAGAATAAGATCCTGGATACAAGCGGCCGAAATGAGTTTCCTCGGCAGGGTGGCAGGGCACTCCTTTAGAGATAGGTTGAGGAGCTCTGTCACCCGGGAGGAGCTCAGAGTAGAGCCACTGCCCCTCCACATTGAGAGGAGCCAGCTGAGGTGGCTCAGACATCTGTATCAGATGCCCCCTGGACGCCTCCCTCGGATAAGCCGTAAAAGATGGATGGATGGATGGATGGATGGATGGATGGATGGATGGATCTTGACTGTAGCAGTGAAGCAGTCCAATCGTTTTTGAGACTTGCTGTATTTCTTTGTTTGTGATGATTTTCCCTCATGACTGATTGCAGGGATTCAGATCACCTGTGCACAGGTGGGGAGAGTGATTCCTGACTGAGGAGTGAAAGCAGCTTGGGGCCTTTTCCTCCCAGCCAATCATGGTGTGATGACACCCTTTTGGTGAAGGCTTAAAGGTGGTGGGGAATGGCACAGAGAAGGCTTGCACCCTCAGTCTGCATCTGTGTCTGACCTATGGCGAACCTCATTCCCCTTTGATTGTCAGCCAGAAACTCAGGTATGTTTAGGCCCTTTCTTGTTTTCTTGGCTTCCCCTAACTTTGACTGAGGAAACTGCTTATTTGGGAACCCTTTAAAACCCCAACCCCCTATTCACCTTCAGTTTACCTTTTTATTTCCCCAAGGAAGTACTTGTTAGTTATACCCGGAAGAGTTTATTTGGCATTTCCTCTAGACTTTCATGTTTTTTGTTAATATTTTCATGTAGGTTGAGCTGGCCTGTAAGCACTTTACTGCCAGTACCGCCACAGTGTGTACTGTTGATATTTTGATCCGTAAAAGAACTAAATATTTAGTTGACTTCATTTAGATGGATGTAACACCAAGGCTCATCTGTGTGAATCTACTTGACACATCTCCCTCAGACATCGCTTTTGAATTGTGTGATGGGCTAACTGGACCAGAGGATGCTGTAGACCAAAAACGCACAGATAATAGCAAAAGTGACATATTTTAACGAGTGTTCATCACTGACCTGCTTCTCTGACTAAAGTCACATGAATGAATATTTTCCAACACAAGCCAGTTACTGTAGCTCTACTGCATCCTCCATTTAATTCACCCAAAGACAGTTTGTGGATATGTTACTAGAAAAACAACGAAAATGCCTTTTGTGCCTTCAGATGAAGAAAAGAGAAAACAACATTTGGAATTCTTTTTTATTTTGCTTTGCGTTAAGGAGCGAACACTGACAGAGCGACTGAGACATAACTACACCTCCTAAATACAATGAAGGTATGCTGAAGCAAAGCTTTGTGTGAGGTTGTTGCATTCAACATCCTTTTTCCTTGAGAATCTGGTCGATCCAGGCATGGAACTTCGACACGTCTGTGTGGACATTGGGAAAGTGTGGATCACTACAATCTTCATCTCCAAAAGATACGACACCAGCAGCCATCCCATTGCACACCAGAGGACCACCAGAATCACCCTGTAAAATGGAAATATCTTGATATTTTGATACCAAAAAATGTGTTCATGTGTTATGTGTTCATAAACTCTCTGAAAACAGACAGAAAACTTACATAGCAGGCTCCTTTGAGTGTTCGATATCCACCTGCACAGATGACATTGGCAGGAAGACGGGGAATCCATTTAGAGTTAGACCATTGCTGTCTACAGACGTTTTGG
>CAEMYA010000120.1:1890629-1912156 GCA_903131615.1 Diplodus sargus
TACCATTTCGTCCGAGATATGTCAGAACATGAAGAAGCAGAAGTTTGTGCAGGGCCTGCATGATGGCAGCAAGTCAACTGACTGGTCCTCTCTTGGTGCAAAGACCAACCTTTTATACAGAATGTTTCTTCCTTTCGATTTTGTGATTATCATCTGTTTTATCTTGACTTGTAACCTAGTGTGAGCAATGGAAAATGCAATGTTGTGCAACTTGTGTGATCTTTACACTATCTTGTTTATCGGTTATTTGTTTCCTGTGCTGACTTTGAGCAATACAGCCTCACACCCAGTCATGAAAGTAGTGAGCTAGATTAATCTCAGGTGCCATAACTGAGTATTACTGAGTCTGTTAATGCTTTCAATTGATCATAATCATATACATTTGATGAAAAACTTCTGTATATCAGTTAAAAAACGTATGTGTATTGCTTTGTTGTCCCCTGAAGTCAGAGTCTTGGTCATACTGTACCCTGTCCTGAAGGCGTTGCTCAGATCAAGTTCTGTTTGTTCACTCTCATGCCAGGCTACCAATTCCAAACTGGGCCTTGTCACTCAAGATGACTACCCCTGTAATCTCAGGCCCAGATTCAGACAAACTCCACGACCTTTGGCTCACGAACTAACTGAGGATAAAGCCAATTTTATTTGAACCTTTCAGAACCTCCACAATAATACTAGTTATATGATATAAAAGTTTTATTCATAGAACAAGTTTGAAGCAAAAGGCACAAAGAGATTTTCAAGAAATGAGAAAGTATGTCAGATGTTAAGACATAATGCCATTCTGTAAGAGTGAAACACATTTTTACAAAACTTGGATGCAGCAACAGTTTCAGCCGAACTGCTGCGAAGTGGAAGGCTGTCCTAGAGTCGAAGTACGAATACGAGACACTACAATATGCTGAAGTCTCACATTTTACAATTCTTGTGAAAGAACTGTAAAATGTCTGCGGACAAAAGTCCGTCCTGGGAGAGGGATCCGTCCTCTGTGGCTCTTCCTGAGGTTTCTCTCATCTTTTTTTTCTTTAATTTCTAACAGTCATTGTCACCTTAAAATAATGTTTGCCGTTGAATTGAAAGTTATTAACTTTTTTTTGATAATGGTGAACATTTTGGATGAAAGGTAGTTAAAGTCCATGTTGTCTGAAAAACAAGTCAAAAGTCAAAACATTTACCTCATAGAAAAATGTTTCCCTGTATAATAAAATTCTCCCTTTGCCTTCGAGTCTGAGAGCCGCTGGCAATGAAACTTGAGGTTTAGAAGCTAAATATATAAAGAATATAATAATGATAAAATAAAATAAAATACCACAGCCGATACCTCAATAACTCCTCCTCAACTCCTCATAATCTGTATACATATACACTGTCTATGCATGTGTATCTACGTGTGTGTGTGTGTGTGTGTGTGTGTGTGTGTGTGTGTGTGTGTGTGTGTGTGTGTGTGTGTGTGTGTGTGTGTGTGTTAGAGGGGCAAAGTGAAGCTTCCCATATGTTGAGGTGTGTTAGGGTGGTGGAAGGGGCAGTAGATCTCTGGTTGGCTGGTTTCTTTCATCTTTTTTATATCACATGGTTTTATTTTTTATTTCCCGTGTTTTTTATTTATCTTGATTGTTCGTATCATGTTATGTTTTCTTGTCTTCATATTGACTATAGCAGTGTAGCAGTCAAATTGTTTTTGAGACTTAATATTTTTCTTTGTGCTGACTTTCCCTCATAACTGATTGCAGGGATTCAGATCACCTGTGCACAGGTGGGGAGACTGACTCCTGACTGAGGAGTGAAAGCAGCTTGGGGCCTTTTCCTCCCAGCCAATCATGGTGTGATGACACCCTTTTGGTGAAGGCTTAAAGGAGGTGGGGAATGGCACAGAGAAGGCTTGCACCCTCAGTCTGCATCTGTATCTGACCTATGGTGAACCTCATTCCCTTTTGACTGTCAGCCAGAAACTCAAGTCTGTTCCCTTTTTTTTTTTTTTGGCTGTCAACAACTTTGAGGGAGGAAACTGTTTTTTGGGGGGGATTTGGTAGCCCTTTAAAACCCCAAGCCTATTCATCTTCAGTTTACCTTTTTATTTCTCCTGGGGCTTGTAGGAGGTACTTGTTAGTTTTACCCGGAAGATGCATTTGTTTATTTGGCATTTCCCCTAGATTTTCATGTTTTTTGTTTATATTTTTATGTAGGTTGTGCTGGCCTGTAAGCAATTTACTGTCAGTAACTGTTTACATTGTGACCTGTAAAAGCACCAGGGCCAGTATCCACAAAGACTTTTACCTTAATGTTAGGAGTACTCCTACATCGGACTAAAAGTTTTTATGTAGGAGTCGTTTCTTAAAAGTAATTCACAAATTCACAAAAAGATTGACAGGGCAGCCCACTGAAGAGTCATTTAGGCTACGCAATGCATGAAGTGAAAATAAGGAAGTTGC
This sequence comes from Diplodus sargus, assembly GCA_903131615.1. Lineage (NCBI taxonomy): Eukaryota > Metazoa > Chordata > Actinopteri > Spariformes > Sparidae > Diplodus > Diplodus sargus. The sequence continues at coordinate 1,893,059 of CAEMYA010000120.1, forward strand.
CTACAAGCCCATGAGAAAGCCTATGAAAAGATATTTGATAAAGAAATGTATTTAGAAGGAGAATTAATTGATGCGTGGGGCTGGTGAGCTTAAGTTGGTCGTGGGGGTGCTTTCTTTCCAACCGTTTTATTAAGTTAATAGGTAGTCCCCAATTGCCTCTGTGCGCAGTAGGCGGGCTCATTTAGTTTTCTCCCGTTTTTGGGTCTTTTTCTGTTGTACATAAACTTAAAGCTGCAGTAACAGAATTTTTTATTCGCCCTAAATCCCTGCTTTTTGCAGTAGGTTTGTTGTTTTTCATTCACTGGTTGTGTGCAGCCTGGTTTTTGGTTTCCCTTTGACCAGCTATTCGTAGCTGTTGGTTACACAGAGGAATGGCCTCTCATGCCTGCCGCTTTTGCCTGGGTGTTATGGACCCCCGTGGCGGCCATCGGGAGTGCCCCTCCTGTTTGGGCATGGCCCATGTGTTGGAGGATGTTGCCAACCCCTGTGCGGCGGCAGTCAAGCTGCCCAGGGAAGAATGGGCTTGCAGGGCCAGACGACTGGAACTGTCTGTTCGTGCAGGGGCTGCGCAATGGTATCATTCAAGGTGAAGACCGTGGTGATGACGGTCATCGTTCGGTCTCATAGATCCATAGTTATAGTCATAACTTACGTTATTATATTAATATATTCATATCTAACCGTTGTGCTGCTCCAGCAAGGACTCTGGTGCGATCTACCCGGGGGATAATGTCAGTAAATTCGGGTTAAAACACAGACTTCGCTTATCCTGTGCGAATTCGCTGCACGAAACAGAGACATGGTGGGATGATTTCTAAATCACTTGAGGTCCCCAGGTAATACTAGTCCCGTGGAAAGAGCTGCATTTTCCCTGTCACTAAATTCTGGAGTGTTACCAAACATTTTAAAGGGATAGTTCGGGTTTTTTGATATGAATCTGTATGGCATCCCTGTCAGCAGTGTAGTGCATCAACACTGACTTAACCCCGACAGTGTCCTGTGCGCCGAGTTCTTGCCCGGCTTTGGTGCTGACGAAAGTAGTCCGGCAAGTTGTCTGGGGTCACGAAAATAAAGCCTTTTTTCTTCTCAAAATAAATGTGTTCAAAAGAGTGATTAATTTGCATCTCAAAACCGTTGTCCACGAAAAAATCAGACCTCATAATTGCTTGGTGCTATTTTCTCTCGATTCGTATCACTGCGCGCTGCCGCCAGCTTACAGCCGCGCACGAATCCAACACTTTTTTCAGTTGTTTGGCAGTGTTTTACGTGCTCGGACCAACGAACACAGCGACGCGAGAGAGCTAACGTGAGAGCTAGCTAGCGATAAGTTTATAAGCTGTGGCATGATGAGATCCCATTCATGGCAGCAGTAGCACTCCACCCCTGTGGGCATTATTTGACACTTAAAACAAGTGCACCACTGTCTGTCAACCGGTCTCTCACGGCTCCAGCTGTGGCTCCAGCTTCAGCCTGTACCACTTCTCTGTCCCTCCTGTCTCTCTCCGCCCGTTCTTACTCCATCTGGCGAATTTCGGCGTCAGTGTATTCGGGTTCGTAAAGATACCACCTTGGCTCTGTGCTAAAGTCTTCATGATCGTCGGTGTCGTAGTCAGACATGTTGTTAACTTTCTGAGCAGTAAACACAGTGAAACAGGCTGACAGCAGCGGCAGCGCGCAGTGATATGAATCGAGAGAAAATAGCACCAAGCGATTATGAGGTCTGACTTTTTCGTGGACAACGGTTATGTGATGCAAATTAATCACTCTTTGGAACACATTTATTTTGAGAAGAAAAAAGGCTTTATTTTCGTGACCCCAGACAACTTGCCGGACTACTTTCGTCAGCACCAAAGCCGGGCAAGAACTCGGCGCACAGGACACTGTCGGGGGTAAGTCAGTGTTGATGCACTACACTGCTGACAGGGATGCCATACAGATTCATATCAAAAAACCCGAACTATCCCTTTAACTCCGGCGTTATCGGATTGTTTCGGTTGGTTGGGGACGTTATTGCATTCCTCACCAACTCACCACAACTTCAATCCCTTCACGGTCCATCCAATATCAATTTAATAATTCATCATTTCATCATTTAATAATTCGTCATTTAGCGTCTCCAAAACATTTGGCTGTGACCAGGTCTTAGCGAGTTAGGAGTCCTCTGGACTACTTCTAAGGTCTCCCAGACTTAGGTGCTACTTTTAGACCTAAAATATTTTGTGAATAACTCTTATTTTCAAAAATTAGGAGTCCTAAAGTTGTGACTGACACGCCCATTATTTGTAGGTGTTGCTCCTAAATTCGTCTGTTACTGAGCTACGTCTGTCTGAGCTACTTTTAGCCTTAAGATTCTTTGTGAATACGGGCCCAAATATTTAGTTGACTTCATAGATGAATTTGACACTAAAGCTCGTCTTCGTGGAACTACTTGACACATCTCCCTCAGACATCGCTTTGAATTGTGTGACAGACTAACTGGACCAAAGGATGCTGTAGACCAGAAATGTACATGTAACAGCAAAAGTGAAATATAAATAAAACAAGATGTTCTTTGTCCTGATGTAGTTGACTTACTGTACACAAGGAGGACTGTTCAATTGTTTCTATTCCTTGTTTAATGGTCTTTCACCCAGACTGTACTCTGGAGCTCAAAGCTGCTTACCATTGTAGCAGGACCTAAATTTCTGAGGCTCCGAGCTATATAGAAGATTAAATAATGATGTTATGACAATAACTGTTAAAAGGTTTAAATAGCTCTGTTCTCTCTCCGGTTTGGTGAATTCACATGTTCATTGTTTTTTTTTATTTCTTCAAAACGCTGCTTGTCTAATGTGCCTCTCTGTAATAAAGTCTCTATAAACGAGTCTTCATCACTGACCTGCTTCACTGACTAAAGTCACATGAATGAATATTTTCCAACACAAGCCAGTTACAGTAGCTCTACTGCATCCTACATCTAATTCACCCAAAGACAGTTTGTGGATATGTTGCTGGAAGAACAACTAAAATGCCATTTGTGTCTTCAAAAGAAGAAAAAAGAAAACGATGTTTGAAACATTTTTTTACTTTGCTTTGTGTTAAGGAGCAAACACTGACAGAGCGACATAGACATAACTACACCTCCTAAATACAATGAAGGTATGCTGAAGCAAGGCTTTGTGCAAGGTTGTTCTATTTAACAACCATTTTCCTCGAGAATCTTGTCGATCCAGGGAAGGAACTTGGGCAAGTCTGTGTTGACATTGGGAAGATCTGGGTCATTACAATATTTATCTCCATAAGATACGACACCAGCAGCCACCCCGTTGCACACCAGAGGACCGCCAGAATCACCCTGTAAAATGGAAAAGTCTTGATATTTTGATTCAAAAAAACATGTTATGTGTCCCTGAACTTTCCAAAAACAGATAGAAAATTTACCCTGCAGGCTCCTTCGAGTGTTTTATATCCTCCTGCACAGATGACATTGGCAGGAAGATTCCATCTAGTTTTGGACCATTCCCATCTACAGACGCTCTGGTCAACGACAGACACATCCACCACTCTCAGGTCAGGAACAATGCGCTGATCACTATTGTTCCAACCCCATCCAGCTACACGGCACGTTTGGTGGGGTCGGAGGTTCATATTTGGAGGGGGGAGAGGAATGTGTCGTATTGTTCCAACCAATGGAACACTCTGAGACAGCTGGAGACACAAAAACAGAATGTGGAAATGAACAGTATCTGAACATTGTTTTACTGAAGCCTAATGAAAAGTAAGACCATCATTAGAAGCTGGAGCTGATGAATCTATTAAACGAAAATTAACTCTACAATAGCTTTGATAGTGCTGTGTCTTGGCTAGAATTTCACTGACATTTGAATTTGGCATTTCTTTCGTCCAAATTTGACATTTACCCTCACAGGAATAAAAAACAGGCAAAGCTTAAATGCGTCTAATTTGACTGTAAACATGTACGTCATCTGGGACAAATGTACTAAAAAAAGAAATGCTTACTTTGAGGAGCATGATGTCACTTCCTGTTGTGGAATTCTGATAATCAGGGTGTTTGCATGTCTGCTCAATGGCTCTCACTGTTCCAGTCTTTCTGAGATTGTGGGTGCCCAAAACAACCCTCACCAGTGGACTGCAAAAAGTTAGAATTGAGAGGTTGTCAGTAGATTTTCTCAGTTTGTTTTGCCAATAATAAAATAAAGCCAAAGACTATGCTCCTTGAACCGGCACCTTATCATGGTGGAGGGGTTTGAGTACCCAAATGATCCTAGGGGCTATGTTGTCTGGGGCTTAATGCCCCTGGTATGGTCTCCCAAGGCAAACAGGTCCTAGGTGACGGGTCAGACTAAGAGTTGAGATTTCCAAAGCCCCTAATGAAAAAGATAACAATGAAGTGTATATCAACACGTGGCAGCTGAGCCCAGAATGGCGTCACTGGGGCCCCACCCTGGAGCCAGGTTCCCGTGGGCAAAGACCCGGCCGGGCTCAGCCTGAACGAGCAACGTGGGCTCACCCAGTAGGCTCACCACCCGCAGGAGAGTTTAGAAGGGGCCGGTGCAGTGTGATTGGAGTGGCAGTCATGGGCAGGGGCCCCAACGACCCAATCCCTGGACGGTGACTTTAGCCATGGGTTATAGTCACCGTGGGGGGAAAAGAGCCTGAGCTAGTGCGGGAGGTTGAGCGGTACCGGCTAGAGATAGTCGGGCTCACCTCCAAGCATAGTCTGGCCTCTGGAACCCAACTCCTTGAGAGAGGCTGGACTCTCTTCTACTCTGGAGTTGCCCACGGTGAGAGGCGGCGAACTGGTGTGGGCTTGCTTATAGCTCCCCAGCTCAACTGCCATGTGTTGGAGTTCACCCCGGTGAAAGAGAGGGTCGCCTCCCTGCGCCTTTGGGTCCGGGATAGGTCTCTCACTGTTGTTTCAGCTTATGGGCCTAACAGCAGTACCCTTCTTGGAGGCCCTGGGAGGGGTACTGGAGAGTGCTCCAACCGGGAACTCCGTCATTCTACTGGGGGGACTTCAACGCTCACGTGGGCAGCGACAGTGTTACCTGGAGGGGTGTAATTGGGAGGAATGGCCTCCCCGATCTGAACCTGAGTAGTGTTTTGTTACTGGACTTCTGTGCTAGTCACAGTTTGTCCATTACGAACACCATGTTCAAGCATAAGGGTGTCCATATGTGCATGATCAATGATCGACTTTGTGGTCGTGTTATCTGACCTCCGGCCATATGTCTTGGACACTAGGAATGGACCATGTTCTCCACTTCCATTGTTGACACGGCTGTCCAGAGGATGCTGCCTAGCTGAAGAAGGAGTCCTATTGAGCACTTGCGGTCGCGGAAGCAAACACTCAGGTCTTGGAAAAGTTCAGGGAAGCCATGGAGGAGTACTACTGGTCGGCCTTGAAGAAATTCTGGCAAACCATCCAGCGCCTCAGAAAGGGGAAGCAGTCCTCCACCAACACTGTTTACAGTGGAGGTGGGGAGCTCGATTAGGGACATTGTCGGGCAGTGGAAGGAATACTTCGAGGATCTCCTCAATCCTACTGACACCCCTTCCATCGAGGAAGCAGAGGCTGGGGACTCAGAGATTGAGAGCCATGAACTTTGGGTCATGACCGGAAGAATAAGATCCCGGATACAAGAATAAGATCCCGGATACAAGCGGCCGAAATTAATTTCCTCTGCAGGGTGGCAGGGCGCTCCCTTAGAGAAAGGGTGAGGAGCTCTGTCACCCGGGAGGAGCTCAGAGTGGAGCCGCTGCACCTCCAGATCAAGAGGAGCCAGCTGAGGTGGCTCCCTCTGGAGGTGTTCCTGGCATGTCCCGCCGAGAGGAGACCCCGAGGAAGACCCAGGACACGCTGCAGTGACTATGTCACTCAGCTGGCCTGGGAACGCCTTGGGATCCTCCCGGAAGAGCTGGAGGAAGTGTCAGGGGAGAGGGAAGTCTGGGTGTCCCTGCTCAGGCAGCTTCCCCCGCGACCCGATTCCGGATAAAGCGGAAGAAGATGGATGGATGGATTATGCTTTTATCTTGAATCTTGAGTTTATGTAATTTATTACTTTAAATTATATATAAACTATTTCAGGAAGATGAAACTTAACTCACTAATCATCACAGTGTGCAGCAGTGAGGACAAAGTTGTCGCTGATGAGGGAGCCACCACACACATGTTCTCTTCTGGTCTGCAATGAGGCCATATACAGCATCTGGTTCCGTGGAGCAATTTGCCCGTGTATGATTTCACTCCCAAGTGCTGAAAACATGAGAAGAGAATGGAGAGACATTAAAATAAGTTAACATCACATCGGCAGGCTGGAGAAAAACAGTCATATCGTATCCATTTTGTATAGACAGCACTAAATACAGTGAGCATCTAGAGCTGTCCTATTTGTTGTTTTTTCTATGTTGGGTGCAGGATGGCATCTAGCTTTGACTTTGTTTTTTGTATTCCTTTGACCTTTCCTCCATCGCTATCAGTATCAACCAGCCAAATCAGCAGTTTGACCTGGGTAAGGTGGGTAAAGCTCTGCAGAGTTATGTTGACCAAAGTCTGTATTTTCCTATTTTCTTAGTATTTTTCGGTGTTCTTTATGTTTCTGGGCATCGACAGTTTTGAAAAAGATACTGAGGAAGATGACATTTTTTTTTCATGTCTTGCCAACCTAAAGCATCATTATTTGATGACCTGGGAATGTTTGAGTTCAAAGGAATTCTTAAGAATGTTATTCTAACTATAGCAAAGGACAATTACCAAAGAGCAGTTGTTGGTTACTCTGGCGATATCCTGCTCCTTGTGGTTTTGGGCTTTGAATTCTGGCCATATTTTTCAAATTATACCTTTTAATTGGCTGTGTTCACTGGGAGCTCATGGTTGGGCAGAGACGGCTACACCTAGCTGCAGGCAGGGGCGGTTCTGGGGGGGGGGGGCAAAAGGGGCCAGTGCCCCCGTGACGGGAAAGGCAGAAATAAAGTGTATCAGCAGTTTACTACCCAATCAAAATTGCTGAAATTGTAAACACTGCTTTTTCTGAATGAGGGATTTATCCTTTTTCCGGGTTGTATGTGCCCCCTAGCAAAAAAGCCGGCCCCAACCTGGCCCCCCTATTAAAACTGGTCTAGAACCGCCACTGGCTGCAGGGCGGGAGGCGTATTTTCCATTTAGCACTCATGACTACTTTTATTTTGGCTGTTATAATTGGCTACTATATAACTCCAATCAATTTTCCCAACAAGGCTGTCCGTACCTGAACGGTTTTACAGGAAACATCCAAGTATGGGGAAGCAAATAACTCTGGGGATTTGCTACCCTATTTGTTTATAATAACAACATGTAATATATGCAGTAAAAATGCACTCACACTGTCATCTATGTTTCTTCAACTTGAATTTGGCTGGTAATTAGTAACACATTTACATTTGTTATGTTAAATGTATCCAGTGTTTGCAGCATTATACAGATCTGACTACATTAGTCAGTGTTTTTTCTCAACAAATCGATTATATAGGTAAGTATCAACAAATGCAGTGTTTATTGTGTATAAATGCAAGCTGATTCTTTATGTTAGCATGTCTTTATACTCAGCAGAGAGCTCAATGAGCCATGTCATAGTTTCTCTGCTTGTTGACCATTAGTGGGCGCTGCATCATCAGATGCCACAGCTGCAGTCTTCTCTGTCAGCTGTGTTACAGAACAAAACCATTACCTTAAGAGAGAGTTGTACATAGGGTTGTTGCAGCCTGATGTTGTCTATGGTATCAAGTGCCTACATGTCTGTCTACTCTGAGTCATTCCTAGAAGACCCCTGTGAGCCTGACTATGTCCAAAAGGTGATTAAATCCGCTTAGCACCACCTCAGAAGTTCACTGATATGTTTTATCTCATGTGTTGTAGTCCAAACAAAAAACGAAGTTTCAAACTTTGTAAAAATATTTTTTTTTTATAAGTTTTCCTCTCTACCTCTTATGCCTTTCTAAATCCGCTCAGTAGATATTAAGTCTAGCTGTGCAATATAATTACGGCAGGATTTAAGTTTTTGTACACACACTCTTGGATTGCTTCTACTCTAAAACTCAAAGACAGCAGACAAGTTTTGGTTGATGTGGTTTGACAGTAACAGTACCAGGTTAATAAAATACTCAAAATAGAAGTTACTTTCCATTGTCAATATCTGTATATAGTCTGAATGTAATTGGTTCTTGGTATGAAAGTTGCGTTACATTAAAGCTGGCATTACATCAGGTTAACTGCTCTTTGAAGCCATCTATTTAAATGTCCAACAGACCACCAGATAAGTTAATGTCATTATTATAACATCAAAGATTAATGGTACATATTAAATTACTAACACAGCATACATTAGCTGGCTAACTATGTTATAACCTGTTATAGGTGCAACTGACTTAAGTGAGGAGGTTTTAAAAGTGTGTTGGGCAGCACTTTATAAGACAGCCGGGGCTTAAAGTGTAATGTTCTGGTGTTCACTGAGTAATTTCATAATTACATTCATTTTATGAATAAGTACATGTAGCCCACAATACCCACACGTTATTACTGGTGTCTAAAGTTAACAGGAGGTTACCATGGAAACTTTATAAGACAATTTTACGAAAGATGAAAGAAGTTTATATTAGTATTTTGTAAGTACTGGGTGCCTCTGTGGTGCAGTACTGTTGAACAGAGCCCAAAAGTTGACAACAATCACATCCTGAGGAACCATGAAAAGACATTATAAACTAATGCTTTTTATGTTTTTTTCATCACCATTCATTAGGGTTCAAAGTCCACTTGGAACTTATTTTCCCCCAGGCAGAGTACGAAAAGTACTCTCTCTTCGAATAAACAAACACATTTTACCCCTGTGCATTACTTGTAACTCATTGCTACCCGATCCTGCATTTGTAGACCTTAGGCTTAATTACCAGATTAGTTTATCTTACCGTTAGGTCCCAGACATGCCAGAAGATGACAGAGCAGAAGCTTGTGCAGAGCTTGCATCATGCTGGCAGAAAAGTCAAGCTGTTGTCTCTGGGGGTCTCAAAGATCCCCCTTTTATAGGCCAAAAGTAGTTGTGGTTTTTTGTGCTCTTTACCTCGACTTCTTTAGCCACATCCTCTGTGATGTTGTTGCAGCTTATTAGCGCATGTGGCCACTAAACCGATGAAGCATCGCGGCCGTGTTATGGTAAATATAAACCATGTGGTTTAGCCAGGAGCACATGCACACATTTCGATCAGCATGTAATGAGTTTAACACAACTATTCAACAGATACATTTTTCCTTTTGTATCTGGCACTTTAAGTCCCTGTCAAGCTCTGTATTTGGATGAATCTCATCCTCACTGTCTCGACACCACTTCACCACGGGACTTCTAACAGAAGACCTGAAGTGACGGACACATTTTCTTTGTTATGGGTCTTCAGCTGGGGACCTGGGCTTTTCGCCTCTGCAACTGCAAAGTTGCACCAAAAAACGAACAGGAAACCAAAGTTTCCAGCTCAAGGTTGAAGTGGGGGTATTCTCACAAGTATTACACTGATAAGCAAAAGTCAAGTGATCATTGACTGAGCATCATGACTCATCTGTAATTTACATGTGTTTAAACTGTGTATATTGGCCCAAACAAGTATGTGTTTATGAAATGAGAACGGAATATATTACAGAAGACATCACTTAGTGAAGATTTGTACGTACATAACACACATGACAAGAACAAGAACACATTAGTGACCCGTTCATTGTCACACATTCAATATACCTATTTTGAATCCACCCATTTTCCCTGCTATTCATTTAATTACATTTTTATTTTGTCGCTACTTGGCTTTTTTTGATTTTTCTATTTATTTTGGTCCATGTTGCTCCTTCTTCTCGCCCCTTTTCTGATCTTTGCATGTGACTACGGTATGTACCCAAATCAAATGCTCTTTGGCTTGATAAAGTGAGTCAGCGAAAAACAAAAGCTGACCACCAATGTTCTTTGGTTTGGATGTACGTGACATAACCCACAACCCAAAATTGTTTCTTAGAATTGTCTAACAATCTTGACTAGCCGCAGAAACCATGGGCTCGATCTGCACATTTGAGCATTGCTGTTCTCACAGTCACAGTAACTTAAACAGCTACAGAGCTAAAAAAGTAGGCCTATCATTTTCTCATAATGTTGTTATGATTGTAAATGATTTTAAAATGTTGCTTTTCTAATCTCTTTGTAAGAATTTGGACGGATGGTTCCAGCTTCTAACAAGCTTTTTCAGCCAGTAGTATACCACCGTTGGTATCATGTGGTATCTGTGTTGCCAGTTTGTGGAAAACAATATCAGAATGGCTGAGTTCTACATCATGGGCTCAGCATATTGTACTGCCCTAATGTTAGCTAGCAAACATTTGCAACATTAGCAAGCCATTCATTTAACATTATCAACGCCAGCTACCATTAGCAATGTCAGCTAGTGCACAAAGCTGGCAACCATTTCAGGGGGCAGATGAGAGGGCAGATAGAATGCAAATCTAACGACGGGCCAACTTTTACCCACGGGCTACATAAACTGTGTACATTCTTATGGGTTGATAAATTCAGAGGGGAGATAGAGTGCATTGAGGTCAAGGTGTGTGACTGGGCGCATGAGCTGAACACTAGAGTGAGAGTGAGTTTAAGACTATTCACAAAATGTGTTTTAAGCTCATGCAACAGTGTTTACTTAACAATGTATTTTGTTCATGAGAGTAATTTACAGTATGTTTTCTGTGAACTAGAGAGTATGTTGTAATGTGACTGTGAGTTATGTGGCTGGGAAAATGTATTCATTTGTGTTTTTGTTTTATTTTTTTTGTTCAGAAAGAGCTACTACTGTTGTCTTGTCAGGTCTAGAGTGTGGAGTGTATGGTCGAGTCTGAAGTGACCTGTAACTAGAGCAAATGTCTAGGACACAGAGATAAGTGTTTGAAGTTCATAAGCTAACTGAGGTTTACCATCAGTGTGACATACAGTAGGGAGAATATACCTCAAATCCTAAAAATTGCAGCGTTAACGCTGTTTCTTTGATAAGTTGCAGTCAGGGAATAAAAGACCCACAAATAATTATTATACTGTGGCCGGTGTCCTCATTCATGACCTGGCCACATTTACTTTGGTCATTATTGTATGTATGTATGTATGTACATACAATCAATCAATCAATCTTTATTTCGGACTCAAATGATCCATATATAAAATAAATAAATAACAAAAAAACAATGGACGTATAGGCTGGATCTTATGTTACCTATCCTTTTGACTTATCACATTAACAGATCATATTTTAGTAGGCTAAGCTCACTAGAGAAACTCCTCCCAATACCCAATTCCCCCAGTAAAAAAAATATTTTGGATGAATACTACTGCTTGAAGGGGCACTATATAGTTTTGTAGAGGCAGTCAGTATTTTGATATTAACAACATTAATGAGGTAATAATCAGGGATGTGGGGAGGGGGCAGGGGCTCAAAGTCGCCACATTTATTTTCAGGCCTTAATTACAAAATTTGTAGATTAATTAATGTAAAATTAATAAACAAAGCACTTATAGAAAGCTAACTTCTTATCGATGTACCCCATGTAGCTGTGAGTGATATGCAATTGCCATTTCTTTTGTGTCAACAAATTATTGTCAACCTGAGTATATTCACATCATTATAATACTGAGGTTTGGAAGACATGCAATTCAGCTGCAGTTCTTAAAAAGCAATAAAACACTGGTTTATTATCAGGTTATTTATTGGAGTTCAAGTACAAATTATAAATACAGGCTACACATCTAAAAATGTGACACAACCAAGACATTACTGTGACTGTTAGAACAGAAATGTTACAATAAGTGTCAATATGTGGAAGAAGCTGAAGATTTGTGGCAAGATAAAACAGCCGACACAGACAGCTGTCAGATTAGATTCTTCTTAACTTTCATTAACAAGGACAAATGGGCGCTCTTCTGAAATGTGACCCATATTTAAGCACGATGAATAAGTGGAAGGTGACTTGTTAGCCCCCACAATAAAAGTTATGTTCATGGATTTATAACTCACAAAGGTTCAAGCCTCGCTCCACTCAACCACCGTGCCTTGAGTCATGGTATCAGTAATCCACACAGTCTGTCCAGGTGTGAGCTGACATAGATTCCTCACACGGTGTCTCTGTGAGTCTGCTGTAGTCAGGCCAACCTTTCTGACAAAATGACATAACTACTGAGCAAACACTGTCTTCTTTCAATTGATCCCTCAGCTGCGTCATGTATGTTGAGCTGGCTGGCATGTTGTGGATTAACTCATCAACATAGATGTTTCTGTCTTCCATTAGATCTTTGTCTGTCAACTTTAAACTTGAGCTAGTGGTGACAGGTGCACGTGAGAGAGTGTCTGCTGTATGTGGATCTTTGCCAGGTGTGTGTGAGATAGAGTAACTGTATCTCATGAGCCTAAGTCTAAATCGCTAGACTCAGGGAGGGAGCTCTGTTAGTGTCTGGTGACCTAACAGGCTAGCAAGTGGCTTATGATCTGTCTCTAGTCAAAAAAATGTCTCCCAATAAGGAAGTCTCTGAACCTTTCACATCCCCATGTTAATCCTAGTGCCTCTTTCTCCACCTGGGAATACCTTTGTTCAGTCTCTGTCATTGAACGTGATGCGCATGCAACCGGCCTCCACTGTTCTTCCTCTTTTTGTTGTTTTGTTGTACACAGCTCCAGATCCACTGATTTTTCTTGGAGAGAAGGTCTCTCTGTGGTTTGTCTTTCTCTGCCAGTCCTGGGATAAATTTATTTCCCCAGCTGGTTAACCATTCCAAGGAAGCTGCGGACTTCACCTGTGTTAGAACGCTCTTTCTGTCTTAAGGCAGGAACACACCGGCCCAACCGTTGAACGTCTGAAGCGTTTGGAGAGACTCAAACGAGGTCGGGAACATTTCTGTTCGGTGTGTTCAGCTGCGTCGGAAGCTTTCGGAGCCGTCTGCTCCGACTCAGCATGTGAAGTCTGAGGAGGAGGACTGTCGGACGTCTGAGCCATTGGATTCTCTGATTGGTTGTGTGCCAGCTGAATGGCCGTTTTGATTGGCGGTGTGCTAGCGAATCAGCGCGGTGTGTGGGAGGCCAGAATACTGTGTGCGCATTGTTTTTCTATGCACTCCGCTCCGTCATTCCCCGTTTTCATGTTTTGCAGGCAGTATTGGCATGAGTCTGGTTGTTATTATGTCTTACAAGACAAATTAATCTGTGTTCATTTGATAATACCTTGCTGCATGTTTAGTATGCAGCTGTTTTGATCTGAAATAGTTAAGTTTCGTTTTGGTTGAAAGTAAAGAGCGTTGCGTGCATAAGCCTCTCGTTTACAACTCACAACACAAGCGCTAGCAGTTTATTGCATCTGGCGCATAATGTACACGCTACTGTGGAGTAGGCAGCACGTCGAAGCGGTGTGTTCAATGCAACTTTTCTGCCGAATGGGTCAGACAAGAGGCAGCGGAGTGGTCGGAGAGTGGTCGGATAAGGCAGTTGGACGACTGGGCGGTGTGTGGGGGGCTTTACAGCCTTTGTCTTCTCTGGGTCTGGCTGCACACCCTCAGCAAACAGAATGTGGCCAAGGAACTTGACTTTGTGTCTGCTCAGCTCTCACTTCTCCATGTTTAGAGTGACACCGGTTTCTGCATGAAGCCTGGTGTCAAGGAATAGGGATGCGTCTTGGTGTTGTTAGGGAAAGGGAATGGCATCTGGCTTAAGTTTGATTGTGTATGGCTGCTGCAACATCCCTTAGCCTTGACAAAGTTTTGGATAGGACTCTGCCATCACTTTCTTATCCATGCTATCTAGTCTGGAGACAAGGTTAAGCTTCACGCTAGCTGGCCTGCTTATTATTCAAGTCTATTATTACATACACATCCCCCTGAATCACCTGCTCACCCTTACTTTGTGACTCTGTGTATTTGCCTATGACAGAGTGGTGTACCACCTGGGCCAAATAGGGGTCTGTCTGTTTCAATTTAATGGGAGTCTCTTTCAGCGATGGTGTGGTATGTATGACTTTCAGGTAACCTACATTTATTCAGCAGGACCCACAACATGGAACTCCCTAGTAGCTTATCTCTTACGCTGCTGTTCTCCTCACAACTCCCTGTTTCCGTCTCAAACGTGTCCTTCAAAATAAAAGCACATGTATAACATCTTCGATTCCACCACAACTGTTTCCTTTTTTAATTGATTTTCATTAATCATTGAATGAATGTAAATGCACTGATAGGTTTGTTTTCCTGTTTATATTATTTATTTAATGGTCTTTTCACCCAGACCGTATTCTGGAGCTCAAAGCTGCTTAATATTGTAGCAGGACCTTCATTCTGCAGAGCTGAGGTTATATTAGGAGTAGGGATGCTCGATATTGGCTTTTCTGCCAATATCCGATATAAGTACAGCCTTTTTCAACACAAAGTCCTCATCTAGCCATTGTGCAGTCAAACTCAACATGCTAACCTGGTTAACGCTTGAAGACGCTTATCTGTAGTGAAGCTAATGGATACAGCACCAGAAGTTAGCTTCTCGACGTGGCTGTAAACAATACTGTACAATTCGGGTAAGCACTGGTCTGAGAAATACTTGCGACTGGGCATAACATGGCTCGAGGAACTCCACAAGTTTGGTGAATCCGATACACTCCAGTTGACTCTTTAAGCGTCAACTGTGTGTTTTTTTTCGGTGTCAGCTGTTGCTTCTATTCATCATTTTGCTGCACAAACGTAGCGTGTAGCTCCGCATGATTCTTCTTGAGATGGGTGATCAAATTTACTATTCGTAGGTGACACTTGGAAATAGTTCCAAACCACAGACATCTCATGCACGGGGCGAGCTTGTTAGCCACGGTAAGCAACACATGAGTCTAGCATGTGTTGTTGTTGTTATACGTCATCAAGCGCACACCTGTAAACGTCCCATGCTTGTGTTCATGCAGGCTCGGAAATGCTGAAGCCTACAGAACAAACATCGGTTATGAAAAACCTGATACCAATAATTACCGATATTACATTATAAAGTCAATATCAGCCGATAATGTCGGAGGGCCGATATTATCGGACATTCCTAATTAGGAGGCACTGAGCTATATAGAAACTTAAATAATGATGTTATGATAATAACTGTTTGAAAGGTTTAAATAGCTCTGTTCCTTCTCCGGTTTGGTTAATTCACATGTTCATTTTTTAATCTCTGTAATAAAGTCTCTGTTAACGACTGTTCATCACTGACCTGCTTCTCTGACTAAAGTCACATGAATTAATATTTCACAACACAAGCCAGTTACAGTAGCTCTACTGCATCCTATATCTAATTGACCCAAAGACAGTTCGTGGATATGTTACTAGAAAAACAACGAAAATGCCTTTTGTGTCTTCAGATGAAGAAAAGAGAAAACAACATTTGGAATTCTTTTTTATTTTGCTTTGTGTTAAGGAGCGAACACTGATGGAGCGACTTAGACATAACTACACCTCCTAAATACAATGAAGGTATGCTGAAGCAAAGCTTTGTGTAAGGTTGTTATATTTAACAACCATTGTGACTGAGAATCTTGTCGATCCAGGGACGGAACTTGGACACTTCTGTATAGACATTTGGATAGCGCTCATCCCAACAACTCCCGCCTATGTAAGATGCAATACCAGCAGCCATCCCATTGCACACCAGAGGACCACCAGAATCACCCTGTAAAATGGAAATATCTTGATATTTTGATACAAAAAAATATGTTATGTGTTCCTAAACTTTCCAAAAACAGACAGAAAAACTTACAAAGCAGACTCCTTTGAGTGTTCGGTATCCACCTGCACAGATGACATTGGCAGGAATCCGAGAAAATTGTCGTCTACAGATGTTCCGGTCAACGACAGACACACCCACCACTCTCAGGTCATCAACACCTCTACCAGCGTCGGCCACTCCCCATC
Source organism: Diplodus sargus (assembly GCA_903131615.1). NCBI lineage: Eukaryota > Metazoa > Chordata > Actinopteri > Spariformes > Sparidae > Diplodus > Diplodus sargus. The sequence goes on from CAEMYA010000120.1 coordinate 1,909,018, forward strand.
CAGCTACATGGCACATTTGGTTGGGTCGGAGGTTCATATTAGCAGGGGGGAGAGGAATGCGTTGTATTGTTCCACCCACTGGAACACTCTGAGACAGCTGGAGACACAAAACCAGAATGCAGAAATGAACAGTGTCTGAACATGGTTTTACTCTTTATTAGGCATCAGATAAACAATCACTAGAAGTAGAATCTTTTAAATCAAAGTTAACTCTGCAATATAACTGCTTTGATAGTGCTGTGTCTTAGTCAGGGACATTTGAATTTGAGTACGTTTTTTGCCACTTTTGACATTTACCCTCACAGGAATAAAAAACAAGCAAAGCTTAAATGCATCTAATTTGACTGTAAACACACAACACATCGTCTGGGACAAATGGGCTTAAAGGATATATATGCTTACTTTGAGAAGCATTATGTCACTTCCTGTTGTGTGATGCTGATAATCAGGGTGTTTGCATTTCTGCGCAATGGCTCTCACTGTCCCAGTCTTTCTGAGATTGTGGGTGCCAAAGACAACCCTCGCCAGTCGACTGCAAAAAATTTGAATTGAGAGGTCATCAGTAAATTCTCAGGTTGTTTTGCCAACAACGAAACAAAGCAACAGACTTTACATTTCTTTTGAGTTCATGCAATTCATAACTTAAGAAAAAAAAAGAATAAATACATTCTATATAATAATAAAAAATATGTGAGATGAAACTTAACTCACTCATTATCACAGTGTGCAGCAGTGAGGACAAAGTTGTCGCTGATGAGGGAGCCTCCACACACGTGTTGTCCTCTGGTCTGCAATGAGGCCATATACAGCATCTGGTTCCGTGGAGCAATTTGCCCTCGTATGATTTCACTCCCAAGTGCTGAAAACATGAGAAGAAAATGGAGAAACATTAACATGAGCTAACATTACATTGGCAGGCTGGAGAAAAACAGTCAGATTGAGCAGCTTACCATTCCGTCCGAGACATGTCAGAGCATGAAAGAGCAGAAACTTCTGCAGACCCCACATCATGGCGGCAGGAGACTCAACCTGTTGTTTTGGGTTGTCAGTCGAGTCGACCCTTTCAAACAACAGTGTTTGATCTGCTTTATATTGACTTCTGGCCACAACCTTTGGGCAATGCAATTTTGCAAGTCTGCGAAACATCGTTGATCATGTGATTATTAGGTGTCATCATAGTCAGTGTGACACTTACTTTTATACACCCTTCTTTTTTTGGTCATGTGATAACTATTCATATTGCATCCATTTTGCATAAACAGCACTAAATACAGTGAGCACCTAGAGCTGTTGTTCACAGAGAAGTCCTCTTTGTTTTTTCTGTGCTGGGTGCAGGATGGCATCTAGCTTTGACTTTGTTTTTGGTTTTCCTTTGGCCTTTTGTCTTCATTGCTATCGCTCTATGAGTATCATCCAGCCAAATGAGCAGTCTGACCTGGTTAGCCTGCTTCAGCTTTCTAATGAGGCTGTTTTATTTGCGTAATTCTCTCTTTTCTCTTCGTCTCTCCTCGTCTCCGTTTCGTTTCCTGTGTTAATGTCTGTGTTCTCTGTGCTTCTTTGGTTTGTACATTATTTAGTTTTTGTACTTGACCTCAGTGTTTTGTTCTTTACCCTGCCTGTCTCTTGAGCGTTATGCGTTTGTGTCCTCACTATCTTTGCTGCATGTTGCAGTACGAACTGACCATAATATAGACCTGACAGAGACTACATCTCTAGTGGAGCAGTTTAAGGAGGTCTGTTCCATTTTCACAAGACTGAACTTTTGAGGTAAAATACAGGCTATTTGCTTAAACCCTTATGGAAAGGACACTTTTGTTATGTCCGAAGCTGCTCCTTGACTCCTCGTTGTCAAAGCTGACCAGCGCTTCAGCCTAACCGGCCAGGGTCCCAGGGCCTCTCCCTGCTCCGGGCTGAGCTAAGCTGCATGTCAAAGTGTCCTTGAGCAAGGTACTGAACCCCAAATTGCTCCTGATGTGCAGTTGGCGCCTTGCATGGTGGCCTCTGCCATCAGTGAGGGCCCTGCAATGAGCTGGCAACTTGTCCATGGAGTACCCTGCCCTAGCCCAGAGACAGCTGGGATTGGCTCCAGCAAAGTGGTTACAGACAATGGATGCATAAATGTTGTGTTATTTCACTTTCCTCTTTTCAGCGTGTTACAACAGGTTTGTCTTCAAAAGAATTCTTAAGAAACAATGTGGCTTTCTAGTGAAACGTTCTGCAGACGAATGATTGATGAAATCTGTTCTCACACACAACTGAGTTCCTCAGCTGTCGAATGAAAGTATCATTCTCAAAAGATAGCCACTTGTAAATGGACAGAATATGTCATTAAGTACATCGACTACAGAAACATGCCTTTCGGAGTGACTGTTGAGTTTGTGTTGAGCTCAGAAATGAAAGCATTTGTTTTATGAACCAAAATACCATTTTATATCCCCACACAATGCAATAAAAGTATACTGCTGCCAGAATCTTAGTAGGATTTGTTTGTTTGTCTGAGACCCTCTTTGGTCCAGGGAAGGAACTTTGATATGCTTCACATAAATCCATTTCTACATTCCATTTTGTATTTAGGGTAACTGCACACTATTTTGCTGCATGTAACAGAGTTAACTTTGTTTGAGACCTCTCTGATCCAAGGAAGGAACTCTATGTGACATGACTCCACTCTGTCTTTTTTCCTTCATGTCAATCCATCAATCAGACTTTATTTATAGAGCACTTTTCATACATTGTTATGTAGCACTATGGGCTCTATCTTGCACCCGGCGCAAGTGACTTTGTTCACTGGCGCTTGTGTAATTCCTATTTTGCACTCGGCGCACAGCGGAGTTTTCCCTCCACAGACGTGTGTCCTTAAATTAGGAATGACTTTGCGCTCCCGGGGGCGGTTCAGCGAAAAGAGGAGTCGTGTTCCAACGCAAACGTTCGCTGGTGCTATTTTGACGTTTCAGAAAACACTTGTGCAACAGACCAGGAAAAACCTGGTCTTAAGTCAGTGGCGCTTATTCAGATGCTATTTTAAGGGCGCATGCTTGGCCATAATGTAGCGTGTGCTCTACAAGGAAGCAGTTCCCGTTTTTGCAAATCATAAAAAAAAAGTTTTAAACTTAAACTTAAAAAGATTTAAACAGTAGAA
>CAEMYA010000120.1:1919411-1930128 GCA_903131615.1 Diplodus sargus
TAACAAGATGTGGTGATCTACTGTATCAAAAGCAGCGCTTAGATCCAGTAGCACCAGGACTGAGAGTTTCTGAGAGTCCATGTTACACCTGAGATCATTCACAATCTTCACGAGGGCTGTCTCGGTTCTGTGGTTCGTCCTAAAACCAGATTGACACTGTTCTAAAATATTGTTGGTCTTTAAAAAATCATTTAATTGGATAAAAACTAGTTTTTCTAAAATTTTACTTAAAAAGGGTAAGTTGGATACAGGTCGGTAGTTGGCAAAAATGTCAGGATCCAAATTGCTCTTCTTCAGAAGGGGCTTCACCACTGCAGCTTTTGAAAAAAGTGAGTTCATATGTTTCAGTAAAAACTCTACTGGAAGATGAAATATAACTCACTCATCATCACCATCACCATCACAGTGTGCAGCAGTGAGGACGAAGTTGTTGCTGATGAGGGAGCCTCCACACATGTGTCCGTCTGTGCTCTGCAATGAGGCCATAAACTGCATCGAGTCCTCCGGGACTTTTACCCCATTTATGATTTTAGCTCCAAGTGCTGCAAACATAAGTTAAAATCAAAATTAGGTCAATGTCTCATTAAATGGAATAAATGAAAATATTCTTTCAGCTTACCATTTCGCCCAAGATATGTCAGAACATGAAGGAGCAGAAGTTTGTGCAGGGCCTGCATGATGATAGCAAGTCAACTGACTGGTCCTCTTGTGGTGTAAAGACCAACCTTTTATATAGAATGTTGCTTCATTAGATTTTCTGATTATCATCTATCTTATCTTTAATTCTAACCACGTCCTGTCTGCAATGGAAAATGCAGTGTTGCACAACTTGTGTTGTTTTTACACTATCTTGTTTATCAGTTACTTGTTTCCTTGCATTGACTTTGAGCAATACTGCTTCACACCCAGTCATGAAACGAATGAGCTAGATTAATCCCAAGTGCCGTGACGGAGGATCATTACTGAGTCTTTTAATATTTTTAATTGACCAGAATCATACACATTTGATGAAAAACTGCTGTTGTATAAGTTCCAAAATGTATGTGTTTTTTTTTTTTGTCGTCCCCATCTTTAGTTGGCTGTGTTCACTGGGAGCTCATGGTTGGGCAGAGATGACTACACCTAGCTGCAGGGCGGGGGGCGTATTTTTCCTTTTTCAATTTTTATTTTATTTTGGCTGTTATAAATGGCTACTACAAAACTCCAATCAATATTCTCAACAAGTCCGTCCCTATTTTACGGTTTTACAGGAAACATGCCAGTATGGGGAAGCAAATAAAACTCGGCCTCTGACATTAAAAAGTGAGAAAAAAATGTCCTGGATCCGTCTCTTAATCCGGATCAGCACCAAAAGGTGATGGTGTCTATTCTGGGATAAGACTAATCCTCCATCAAAGTCTCATTAATATCTGTTCAGTAGATTGTCTGTAATCCTGCTCCCCCTGTTGTCTGAGCTCCAAGTCTGAACTGTTGGTTGCCTGTCTACCCCTGCCTGCCGGAGCTGTTCTTTTGCCGTCTGCTTTTGTGTGCATCTAACCGTGTCTCTCTGCCTCAGGAATCATTCCTGGAACTCAGCCCACACCGCCTGTGAGCCAGCCACTCTCTGGATCTCCCACACTCCTGGGATTCCACTCTCGCCTGCCAGCTTCCCCATTCTTCACCATTCACTCTTTGCCAAATAAACTGTTTAAAAACTCAAACTCTAGTCCGATCTGCTTCTGGGTCCTCCTCAGAACCCTGACACATATTGTCATCTGTTTGAGTTAAACTTGAATTTGGCATGTAATAAACACATTTACATTTATTATATTACATGTTCTCAGTGTCTGCAACATTATACAGATCTGACTACATAATTCAGTGTTTTCTCTCTACAAATCTATAATAAGGTAAATATCAACAAATGTAGTATGTATTGTGTATAAATGCAAGCTGATGCTTAGCACGTCCCTATACTCAGCAGAGAGCCCCATGGCCATGTTATAGTTTCTCTGCTTGTTGACCATTAGTGGGCGCTGCATCATCAGATGCCACAGCTGCAGTCTTCTCTGTCAGCTGCGTTACAGAACAAAAGCAATTACCTTAAAGTGAAACTCTCGACAAAAAGCAACCTAGGCTTTTTTTTGTGAATGTGTATGAGTCAAACCTTTGTGTAAAAGCATAATTACAACGAAAGAGGCACTTTTAAGATTGACCGTATTGTTTTCAGCACAAACTCATTTTCAATGGGAGTGCATGGGGCACTTTTATGCTAGCATCAAAATCGCTATTTTTAAAAGACTAAGAAGGCTCGAAACAACAAGAAACGTTCTCTCGTAGTATCACCAAGGTCTCTACACACAGCTCAACTGAACCACATACACTCTACCCAGACATGTCGATCCCCGAGTACGTCTGGGCTGCCTTGATGGCGGCTATAGGAAGAATACTGCTAACGTGAGTTGTTCAAAAACTTTCTTTTTAGCAAACTCTGTGTACACAAACAATGTTCTCAATGCTTGTGTTCATGTGTAGAGAACAGTGTTCTCACAGAGGCCGTTATGAAACTTTGTCAAGTTAAATTTCTTTCATTATTAGCAGCTAACAGTTGCTATTAGTACTCATTAGTAGTTGTCTATTAATCAGAATCAGAATTTCCTTTATTTGCCCCGCAAACAGTAAAATGTCTTCATTACAGCAGCCAATGGACAGTGGTATTGCAATAAACATTAATAAAAGTAAAATAAACAATATGGCAAAAAATAAATACAAAATAGAACTCTCATATACATTAAATAATATTTTCACTGTTAACAGTGTAATTGTAGCAGATACGGGTATGTGAAATTGCCCAGTTAATGCAAAAAACAGACAGAATGGGTTCTTTTATGACATAGTGCACATGCTAGGTCTATTGGGAGCACTCTCCCATCACCTGCACTGGATCAAGAGGGCATCCCAGGATGGAGCTGGCCTTCTTGATAAGTTTAAAAAGTCTCCTGTCTGCTGCCGAGATGTTACTGCTCCAGCAGACTACTACATAGAAAATGGCTGATGCCACCACAGAGTTATAAAAAAAGAGGTCAGGAGTGCCCCCTGCACTCCAAAGCACCTGAGCTTCCTCAGCAAATACAGTCTGCTCTGACCTGTCTTATATGTCGCTGCAGTGTGATCCGTCCAGTACAATTTATTGTTCAGGTGAACGCCCAGGTACTTGTAAGTTGTCACCATCTCAGTGTCTGTTCCCAGGATGTTCACCTGTGTGCAGGTTTGTCTGTGCCTGCGGAAATCCACAACCAGCCTTTGGTCTTTCCCGCGTTGAGCTGGAGGTGGTTCTGCTGGCACCAGTCTACCAAGTCCATAATAAGTTCTGTAGGCTCTGTCGTCCCCGTCCCTGATGAGGCCGACAATAGCAGAGTTGTCAGAGAACTTTTGTAGATGGCTGTGGGGTGATTTCTGGGAGAAGTCTTCAGTGTACAGGGTGAACAGGAAAGGGGCCAGGACTGTTCCCTGTGGGGCCGCTGTAATGCAGATTATTGTGTCCGACACATTGTCCTGAGTCCTCACATTCTAATGTTTCATTTGATCAGAATCCAAAATATAATAGAGGTGTGTCGTAAAGTGTCGTAAAATGTTATTGAGTCGTGCAAACATGAACATCTGCACTTAAACAAATAGACAGCCAAGAACCTTGCACATACACAGACTCAGGTCGGAATTCTACATAAAACTTACCCTTAATGTTTTGTGTATACACTTTTGAAAGAAATGCATATATATATATAAAAAAAAAGTATTTCATGATATAAAAGTTTTATTCATAGAACAGGTTTGAAACTAAAGGCACAAAGAGATTTTCAAAGAAATGAGAAGGAGGATCAGACGTTAAGACAGCCCATTCTATAAGAGTGAAACTCATTTTTACAGAACTTGGAGGCAGCAACACTGTCAGCCGAACTGCTGCTAAGTGGAAGGCTGTCCGAGAGCCGAGGTGCCAGCACGAGACACTGCAGTATGCTGAATCTCTCATTTTACAATTCTTTTGTTGAGAATCTCCTTGATCCAGTGAAGGTACTTTGATACATCCATATAGCCGTTGAGTGCATTTGGATAGTGGCAGTCTTTGTTCCCGTCAAAAGACACAACACCTACAGGAAACACTGGCAGAGCAGTCAGTCTGTCTATCTGGGGGAGTCTAGTTAACCTTTCCATCATTTTTCTTCTTCATCTCTGTGATCAACTTTAGTCTCAGTTTTGTTCAGTCTGCACTTATTTGGATGCTCTCCTCTACTATTGGCAGCAAGTCAGCTGACTGGTCCTCTTGGGGCTTCAGAGATGACCCTTCTATCCAGGGTTTTGCTTTGGTTGCATTTGTGATTATCATCTATTTTATCTTGACTTCTAACCACGTCCTGTGTGCAATGGAAAATGCAATGTTGTGCAACTTGTGTTATCTTTGCATCTCCATCTTGTTTATCGGCTGAAGCGCATTTGAACCAATTTCCTGCGTTGGCTTTGAGCAATACTGCCTCCCACCCAGTCATGAAAGTTTTAAATTAGCTAGATCAATCCCAAGTGCCCTAACGGAGGATCATTGCTGAGTCTGTTAATGTTTTTAATTGACCACGATTGATCTTTTTCATTTGATCCATATGTGTCACTTAAAAATGTTTACTGTTGAATTGCAGTGATTCACTTTTTTGGTGATCATGAACATTTTGGATGAAGGGTAGTTAAAGTCCACATTGTCTGAAAAACAAGTCAAGTCAAAGCATTTTTTTTCTAAAAAAATGTTTCCCTGTATGATGAAATTCTCCCTTTGCCTTCAAGCCTGAGAACCATTGGCAATGAAACGCGAGGTTTAGAAGCTAAATATATAGTATATAATAATGATAAATAAAATATTGTACACAGCTGATACCTCTATAACTCCATGTACAAAATGCATACAGCATAATATTGTATATACAAATATACAATATTATATCAGTACAAATATACATTACCAGTGCAAATATGCAGTGTGAGGTGAGGGCAATCTGCATAATCTGTACATACACCTACTAATTGTATGTGTGTGTGTGTGTGTGTGTGTGTGTGCGCGCGTGTGTGTGCGTGTGTGGAGTGTGGTGGAGGGGCAAAGTGAAACTTCCTGTATGTTGAGGTGTGTTACAGTGGTGGCAGTGGCAGTGGATCTCTGGTTGGCTGGTTTCTATCTCTTTCATTTTATTATCATATCACATGGTTTTATGCTATACTTGTTTTTATTTCTTGTCGGGTTTTTTTTTTATCTTGATTGTTTGTATCATGTTATGTTTTCTTGCCCTCAACTTGACTGTGTGTACTGTTTATATGTTATATATTTAGTCGACTTCATTTAGATAAATTTAACACAGATGCAACACTAAGGTTCGTCTGTGTGGATCTACTTGACACAGCTCCCGCAGACATCGCTTTGAATTGTGACTGACTAAGTGGACCAGAGGATGCTGCAGACCAGAAATGTAAAGGTAATAGAAAAAGTGAAATATGTTATTTTTTATTGTATCGGTAACATTGTTTCAAATTTTTTTCTTTTGTTTAAATGTACATGCTGCAAGATGTTCTTTGTCCTGATGTAGGTGATTTACTGTACACCAGGAGGACTGTTTCATTTTTTAATTGATTCTTATTAATCACTGAATGTAGCAGGACCTTCATTCTGTAGAGTTGAGGTTACATAAGGAGCATTGATGTCAGTACTCTAATCTGACAACTTTTCAGTAACAAGTAATCTAACACGTTAATATTTTCAAATCAGATTAAAGTTACTTAATCAAGTCACTGTGCGTTACTATTATTTTTGTCATTTTCCTCAGTAAAATATATACTTTTGCTTTCTTCTTGCGTGTCGGGGGGTGATGTCGCATACGCGAGTAGTCACGTTTTCTACACGAGGAAAATTCACACCAAGCAGCGACACAAACACAAACAACAATGGAGGGAGGACAGAGATGTGTGTTTCTAGCTGGAAAAACAGTCATCATTTTGAGTTTGTGTTAGCTAAAAATGAGAATATTAAGGTTCGTTGTACTGACAACAAAGGGTTAGAAGAAGTTGGTCGGGCGGTATGTTGTAGAGGAAATGCTGCCCTTAAACACAGTTGACTCGCCCTCGTTTGGTGCCATACTAAACAAGATCCCTTCTACTATCAATGCCGTGCTGCCTCACAGAACGTCTTTTTCTTCCTACCTGGAGAAGGAGTATGTAGAGATGGAGAGAAATCTGAAGGGGGGGGGGGGGGTCGGCACCTGCTGAATGTAACTAGTTACTTTTGAAAACAAGTAATCGGTGAAGTAACTAAGTTACTTTTTAAAGGAGTAATCTGTAATCGTATTACTTTTTCAAGGCAACTGTGGCAACACTGATTAGAAGGCACTGAGCTATGTAGAAGATTAAATTATGATGTTATGATAATAACTGTTGAAAGGTTTAAATAGCACTGTCACTTCTCCGGTTTGGTGAATTCACCTGTTCATTGTTTTTAAACACGCTGCTGCTCTAATAATGTGTCTTTCTCTAATAAATTCTCTGCTAACTTGTGTTCACCACTGACCTGCTTCACTGACTAAAGTCACATGATTATTTTCCAACACAAGCCAGTTACAGTAGCTCTACTGCATCCTACATCTAATTCACCAAGACAGTTTGTGGATATGTCACTGAAGAAACAACTAAAATGCCATTTGTGTCTTCGGGAGAAGAAAAGAGGAAACAATAGTTGAAACATTTTTTTATTTTGCTTTGCATTGAGGAGCAAACACTGACAGAGCGACTGAGACATAACTACACCTCCTAAATACAATGAAGGTATGCTGAAGCAAAGCTTTGTGTGAGGTTGTTGCAATTAACAACCATTTTCCTTGAGAATCTGGTCGATCCAGGGACGGAACTTGGACACGTCTGTATAGACATTGGGTAATCGTTGGTCTCTACAAAAGTGATCTCCAAAAGATACGACACCAGCGGGGACGCCGTTGCACACCAGAGGACCACCAGAATCACCCTGTAAAATGGAAATTTCTTCATATTTTGATACAAAAACATATGTAATGTGTTCATGAACTTTCCAAAAACAGAAAGAAAACTTACACTGCAGGCTCCATTCTGTGTTCGATATCCACCTGCACAGATGACATTGGCAGGAATCCCATCCCATTGCCGACTACACACGTCCTTGTTGACAACAGACACAAGCGCCACTCTCAGTACATCAACACCTCTACCAGCTTCAGTCACTCCCCATCCAACTACGCGGCAGAGTTTGTTGGGTTGTAGGTTCATGTCAGGACGGGGAAGTTGAATGCGTCGTATTGTTTCACTGTCTGGAACACTCTCAGACAGCTGGAGACACAAAACCAGAATGTAGAAATGAACAGTGTCTGAACATGGTTTTACTTTTCATCAGGCTTCAGTTAAACAATCACTAGAAGTTGGAGCTGATGAATCTTTTAAATGAAAGTTAACTCTATAATATAACAGCTTTGATAGTGCTGTGTCTTGATTAGAATCTCAGGGACATTTGTATTTGATTATGTTTTTGGCCACTTTTGACATTTGACATGAATAAAAAAAACAATCAAAGCTTAAATGCATCTAATTTAAGTGGAAACACACAACACATCATCTGGAACAAATTGTCTCAAATAATAAATGCTTACTTTGAGGAGCATGATGTCATTTTCTAGTGTGTCATTCTGATAATCAGGGTGTTTGCATCTCTGCTCAATGGCTCTCACTGTCCCAGGCTTTCTGAGATCGTGGGTGCCAAAAACAACCCTCACCGGTCCACTGCAAAAAGTTAGATTCGAGAGGTCAGCAGTAGGTTTTCTCAGATTGTTTTGCCAACAACAAAACAAAGCAACAAATTTTACATTTCTTTTGAAAAAAGTGAGTTCATGTAACTTTAAATTAAAACAACAACAACTAGAAGATGAAACTTAACTCACTCATCATCACCATCACCATCACAGTGCGCAGCAGTGAGGACAAAGTTGTCGCTGATGAGGGAGCCTCCACACATGTGTCCGTCTGTGCTCTGCACTGAGGCCATAAACCGCATCAAGTCCTCTGGGACTTTTACCCCATTTATGATTTTAGCTCCAAGTGCTGCAAAGATAAGTTAAGATCAAAATAAGGTCAATGTCTCATTAAACGGAATAAATGAAAATATTTCATTAGCTTACCGTTTCGTCCGAGATATGTCAGAACATGAAGGAGTAGAAGTTTGTGCAGGGCCTGCATGATGGCAGCAAGTCAACTGACTGGCCCTCTTGTGCAAAGACGACCCTTTTATGCAGAATGTTGCTTCATTTGATTTTGTGATTATCATCTATTTTATCTGGACTTGGAAAATGTTGTGCAACTTGTGTTATTTTTAAACTATCTTTGTTTATTGGTTACTTGTGTCCTGCGTTGACTTTGAGCAATACTGCCTCACACCCAGTCATGAAACTAATGAGCTAGATTAATCTCAGGTTCAATCCATAACGGAGGATCATTACTGAGTCTGTTAATGTTTTTAATTGACCAGAATAATATACATTTGATGAAAAACTGCTGTTGTATAATTTCAAAAACGTATGTGTATTGTCTTGTTGTCCCTGAAGTCATAGTCTTGGTCAGACTGTCCACTGTTGGTCACTCTGACCTCGGTCGGTCTTGGAGGCTGTTGTGTTCAGATCCAGTTCTGTGTGTTCACTCTCATGTCAGGCTGCCAATTCCAAACTGGGCCTTGTCACTCAAGGTGACTCCCCCTGTAATCTCAGGTCCAGGTTCAGACAAACTCTAGGATCTTAGACTCGAGAACTAATTGAGCCACGAGCTAATTCAGTAATGGTGGTTAACTATAGCAAAGGACAGCTACCAAAGAGCAGTTGTTGGTTAGTCCACTGATATGCTGCCCCTTGTGTTTTTGGAGCTTTGAATTCTGGCCATATTTTTTATATTAGACCTTTAGTTGGCTGTGTTCACTGGGAGCTCATGGTTGGGCAGAGATGACTACACCTAGCTGCAGGACAGGGTGCAGATTTTCCGTTTAGCACTCACAGCTACTTTCATTTTGGCTTTATAATTGGCTACTATAAAGGGCAATCAATATCCTCAACAAGTCCGTCCCTACCTTAGCGATTTTAGAGGAAACATGCAAGCATGGGGAAGCAAATAACACTCGGCCTTCAGTTTTGTGGTGACTTTAAATGAGCAAGATGAGAAAAAAGGTCCTGGATCCAGTTCCGACATCATGACATCTATTTATTGTCTTGCAAAGATGAACGGAATTTGGCATGCGAACCAGCTAGTCCTGACCCTGATCCATAGCTCCTGTGCTCGGGTCGTAAAGAACAACAATCAAGCAGTTGTCTGAGCTCCAACACTGGACTGCTAGCTGCATGGCCAAGTGAGCTATCTAGTGTACAGCAGCCAAAGTTAGCCACAGTTAGTACTTACTCTGGTGATATGCCACCCTCCTGTTTGTCATAAAACATTCAGACTCATTCATCATTATGACAGTTTTATCTGTCAGTCTTATGCACACCCATTCAAATGAAGTTGCCATTTTCTTTCATCTCATATGCATCAGGTTCATTCTTTCATGCACTGGTGTTGCAGTTACTCTTAATAACAAAACAACTGCTTGCACATCTGTTGGTGCTGCAGGGTAAAGCACATATATGCGTTGATAGATCATCTTATAAATCTTTTCTACCTTTACATTTTTTATTTGAATGTTCTTAAATGTTTACTCTAGGCCTTTTTAGTCCTTCATCTAACATTAACTTAATTTTAATTAAATTTAATCTAATAAGTATCAACCACATATGCCACTTTGTACAAACACTTGCCACAGGCGTCTGAGACATTTCTTTGTAATCTTCAGACCGGGTGAGCCATAAGAACCACAGTTTCCACTGTCAGATATGAGCATTAGTGTTCTCATGGCGGTGAAACAAATGCAAAAGTTTGAGCGTGTAAGGGAGAACGAAAATTCACATGCAGCAATACTTAATATTGATGTCATAATAACAATATGTAATATAATATGTACTAAAAATACACTCATACTGTCATCTATTTTTCTTAAACTTGAATCAGCAGGTAATAAGTAACACATTTACATTTGTGATATTAAATATTCTCAGTGTTTGCAGCATTATACAGATCTGACTAGATAATTCACTGTTTTCTCTCTACAAATCTATAATATGGTAAATATCAACACATGTACTACTTATTGTGTATAAATGCAAGCTGATGCTGTCCAGTTAGCACATCTTTATACTCAACAGAGGTCGATGTCATAGTTTCTCTGCTTGGTGACCATTAGTGGGCGCTGCACCATCAGATGCCACAGCTGCAGTCTTCTCTATCAGCTGTGTTACAGAGCAAAACAATTACCTTAAGAGAGAGTTGTACATGGGGTCGTTGCAGCCTGATGTTTCTATGTGAGCAAGTGCCTACATGTCTGTCTACTATGAGTCATTCCTAGAGGTCCCCTGTGAGCCTGACTCTGTCCAAAAGGTGACAAAAATCCGCCAAGCAGCACCTCAAAAGCTCACTGATATATGCTTTATCTCATTTGTTGTAATCCGTACAAAAAACAAAGTGTCAACTTTATAATAAGAAATGTTTTTTGGAAGTATTCCTCTCTACAACTTTTAGTTTACCTCGTATTCCTTTATAAATCTGCGAAGTAGATATG
>CAEMYA010000120.1:1941603-1954031 GCA_903131615.1 Diplodus sargus
ACACTTCTTGTGAAAAAAGTGATTTAATGTAACTTTTAATAAAAAAGTAATAAGAAAAAACTGGAAGATGAAGTGTAACTCACTTATTATCATCATCACCATCACAGCGTGCAGCAGTGAGGACAAAGTTGTCGCTGATGAGGGAGCTTCCACACATGTGTCCGTATGGGCCCCGCACTGAGGCCATAAACTGCATCAAGTCCTCCGGGACTTTTACCCCATTTATGATTTTTCCTCCAAGTGCTGCAAAGGTAAGTTAAAATCAAAGATCATTAAATCATTAAATGGAATTAATGAAAATATTCAACTTACCATTTCGTCCGAGATATGTCAGAACATGAAGAAGCAGAAGTTTGTGCAGGGCCTGCATGATGGCAGCAAGTCAACTGACTGGTCCTCTTGTGGTGCAAAGACCAACCTTTTATACAGAATTATGCTACGTTTGATTTTGTGATTATCATCTGTTTCATCTGGAAGTGTGTGCAATGGAAAATGCAATGTTGTGCAACTTGTGTTATTTTTACATTATCTTGTTTATCGGTTTCTTGTTTCCTGCGTTGACTTTGAGCAATACTGTCTAACACCAACTTGTGAAACTAATGAGCTAGATTAATCCCAAGTGCCATAACAGAGGATCATTACAGAGTCTGTTAATGTTTTTTTGTCTTGGAGACTGTGTTCAAATCAAGTTCTGTGTGTTCACTCTCATGTCAGGCTGCCAAATCCAAACTGGGCCTTGTTACTCGAGGTGACACCCCCGTTAATCTCAGGCCCAGGTTCAGACAAACTCCAGGACCTTAGATTCTAAAGCTAACTGAGCCATGAGCTAATTCACTAATGGTGGCTAACTAATATATAACAAAAGGACAGCTACCAAAAACCAGTTGTTGGTTACCCCACTGATATGCTGCCCCTTGTGGTTTTGGGGCTTTGATATTTTTCATATTATACCTTTTAGTTGGCTGTGTTCACTGGGAGCTCATGGTTGGCAGAGACAGCTACACCTAGCTGCAGGACAGGGTGCAGATTTTCTGTTTAGCACTCTTAGCTACTTTTATTTTGGCTTTATAATTGGCAATCTATAAACGGCAATCAATATTCTCAACAAGTCCGTCCCTACCTGAACGATTTTACAGGAAACATCCAAGTATGGCGAAGCAAATAATACTCTGCCTTCATTTTTGTGATGACTTTAAATTAAAGTCCTGGATCCGTCTCTTAATCCAGATCAGCACCAAAAGGTAATGGTGGCTATTCTGGGATGAGATTCATCCTCCATCAAAGTCTCATTGAAATCTGTTCTGTAGATTGTCTGTAATCCTGCTCCCCCTGTTGTCTGAGCTCAAAGTCTCGACTGCTGGCTGCGTGGCTCATTGAGCTAACTAGCGAACAGCAGCCACAGTTAGTGCTTATTCTGGTTATATGCTAAAACCTATTTGTTCATGATAACAACATGTAATATAAAATTCAGTAAAATACACTCACAGTGTCATCTATTTTTCTTAAACTTGAATCGGCAGGTAATAAGTAACACATTTATATTTGTTATATTAAATATTCTCAGTGTTTGCAGCATTATACAGATCTGACTACAGTGTTCAGTGTTTTCTCTCTATAAATCTATAATAAGGTAAATATCAACAAATGTAGTATTTATTGTGTATAAATGCAAGCTGATGCTGTCTAGTTTGCACGTCTTCATACTCAGCAGAGAGCTCGATGAGCCCTATTCTAGTTTCTCTGCTTGATGACCATTAGTGGGCGCTGCATCATCAGATGCCACAGCTGCAGTCTTCTCTATCAGCTGTGTAACAGAACAAAACCATTATCTTAAGAGAGAGTTGTACATGGGCTTGTTGCAGCCTTATGTTAGCAAGTGCCTACATGTCTGTCTACTATGAGTCATTCCTAGAAGTCCCCTGTGAGATTGACTCTGACCCAAAGGTGACAAAATCTTCCTAGCAGCACCTAAAAACCTCACCGATATATGTTTGATCTCATTTGTTGTAATCCATACAAAAAATAAAGTGTAAAACTCTGAAATAAGAAATATTTTTTGGAAGTATTTAAGTTTACATAAGTAACGTTTAGTGTACCTTGTATTCCTTTATAAATCTTGCTTAGTAGATATTAAGTCTGACCGTGCAATCTTTTTACAGCATGATTCACCCTCTTGTACACAAACTCTTGGATTGCCACTACTCTAAAACACACCAGACAAGTTTTCTTCATGTGGATCTACTTAACACACTCTGCTAATATATATGTTTGAATTCAGTGACAAACCACAGAAACCACAGTTTCCTCATTTAGATTTGAACATCAGTGTTTTCACAGAAGCCGTTAAGAAACATGGTCGAGTTAAATTTCTTTCATTATTTGCAGCTAACAGTTGCTTTTAATACCCACTAGTCGTTGTCTGTTAATGTTTAATTTAATCAGAATCCATCCGCGTTCTTCTGATTTCATCGTATATCGAAATACCAGCTGGAGCAGGCCAACAAATTATAAAGGAACGGCTTCCTCAACCAAAAGTGTTGAGTGAACAAGCCCGGTGGCAGCATGCCCGTGGCCTGCGAGAGCCCATTCGTTGCTGCTTGCAGCTTTCATTTTGATTGATTCCCATTAGTCATTGAATTAGTGTAAATGCACTGATATGTTTGTTTTTCTTGTTTCTATTCTTAATTTAATGGTCTTTTCACCCAGACTGTACTCTGGAGCTCATAGCTGCTTAACATTGTAGCAGGACCTTAATTCTGGAGAGCTGAGGTTATATTAGGAGGCACTGAGCTATATAGAAACTTAAATAATGATGTTATGATAATAACTGTAGAAAGGTTTGAATAGCTCTGTCATTTCTCCAGTTTGGTGAATTCACAAGTTCGTTGTTTTTTGATCTCTTCAACACGCTGCTTTTCTAATAATGGGGCTTTCTGTAATAAAGTCTCTGTTAACGAGTGTTCATCACTGACCTGCTTCTCTGACTAAAGTCACATGAATGAATATTTTCCAACACAAGCCAGTTACAGTAGCTGCATCCTACATCTAATTCACCCGAAGACAGTTTGTGGATATGTTGCTGGAAAAACAACTAAAATGCTATTTGTGTCTTCAGATGAAGAAAAGAGGAAACAATATTTGAAACACTTTTTTATTTTTCTTTGCGTTGAGGGGCGAACACTGACAGAGCGACTTAGACATAACTACACCTCCTAAATACAATGAAGGTATGCTGAAGCAAAGCTTTGTGTAAGCTTTGTTGTTGCATTTAACAAAAGTTTTGCATGATAATCTGGTCAATCCAGGGACGGAACATGGACACGTCTGTATAGACATTGGGAAGGCGTCGGTCCCTACAAAAGTGATCTCCGGAAGATACAATACCAGCAGCTGTCCCGTTGCACACCAGAGGACCGCCAGAATCACCCTGTAAAATGGAAATATCTTGATATTTTGATACATTTAAATATGTAATTTTCTCATAAACTTTCCAAAAACGGACAGTAAACTTACATCGCAGAATCCGTTGTGTGTTTTATATCCACCTGCACAGATGACATTGGCAGGAATCCTATTCCATTTCCGTCTACAGACGTTCTGGTCGACAACAGACACGAGCGCCACTCTCAGGTCATCAACATCTCTACCAGCTTCGGTCACTCCCCATCCAGCTACATTGCAGAGTTGGTTGGGTTGTCGGTTCATGTTAGGAGGGGGAAGTTGAACGAGTTGTATTGTTCCACCCACTGGAACACTCTGGAGCTGGAGACACAAAACCAGAATCTAGAAATGAACAGTGTCTGAACATGGTTTTACTTTTCATCAGGCTTTACTTAAACAATCACTAGAAGTTGGAGCTGATTAATCTTTTAAATGAAAGTTAACTCTACAATGTAACAGCTTCGATAGTGCTGTGTCTTGGCTGAAATTTCATGAACATTTGAATTTGATTTAATTTTTTGCCACTTTTGGCATTCACCCTCATAGGACTAAAAAACAAGCAAAGCTTAAATGCATCTAATTTGACTGTAAACACACAACAATTCATCTGCAACAAATGGGCTGAAAGAATAAATGCTTACTTTGAGGAGCATGATGTCATTTTCGTGTGTGTCATTACGATAACCAGGGTGTTTGCAACTCCACTGACTGGTTCTCACTGTCCCAGGCTTTCTGAGATTGTGGGTGCCCAAAACAACCCTCACCGGTCCACTGCAAAAAGTTAGATTTAAGAGGTCAGCGGTAGGTTTTTTCAGGTTGTTTTGCCAACAATAAAACAAAGGAACAGATTTTACATTTCTTTTGAAAATGTTTTACATAACTTATACATTAAATTAAAAATAAACAATTTCAGCATGATGTCCTTCCCCAGTCCAACACTCTAATCTTGGTATTTGTGTGTCTTTTCAATAAATCTTATTTTTTGATCATCAACCATTGTGAGATCGTGGGTACCAAGAACTCTTCATGCAGGTTCCCCGAATGACTGAACAGAGATTTATGAGATTTATCAGTGAATTTTTTTAAAAATTGTGCCAAAAAAATTGAAAACCACTGATAATATATTTCTTTTTTTAATGTGAGTTTGTGTGTGTTGAAATCTTTTTGAAATTGATTTCTGATTAAATGGATCAAAGATTGCTGGAAGATAACTCACGTGGTGTCACAGTGCGCAGCAGTGAGCACAAATTCGTCCCTGATGAGGAATCCTCCACAGAAATGAGCCCTATTGTTAGTCTGCAACGAGGCCATGTACTGCATCATGTTGTTCGGGACAGTTACTCCATTTATGATTTTAGCTCCAAGTGCTGCAAATATAATTTAAATTCCAAAATTAGGTAAATGTCTCTAGGGCTGCAGCTATCAAATATTTTTAGAATCGTGTATTCTACCAATTATCCTATTGATTAATCGAGTAATCTAAAAAAATATATTTTTTCATTATTAAACAATAATACCAAATAATGCGTAACGAAAATGACAGGCCTGTAAATAGACCAAGCTATTGGCTTTTATTCCTGAAAAAAACATCCAGGTATTTATTACAACTATTCCTAACACCAGGAGTAAAGGTGTGTTTGTCTATGTGTGCACCCGTGCGTGAGTGAGAGAGACGACATGAGTGTGTGTGTGTGTGTGTGTGTGGGTTCTGTTAAATTAGCTAATATCAATGTTTACGTTAGCTTGTGTCGGTGACGCTTGGTAAGTTGGTGCTAACTGGATGCTTTCGGTTCAGATGTTGAATCATTGTTGACGTGCTTTTGTGGTACGACAGTTCTGCTCTGCAGTAGACACGTTGCTCTGTGTTATCTTATTTTTTAAGTGTGAAATGATCCCAAACTTTAGACATTCTCTGTCTTTCACGGACGGTCTCCTGGCTCTCCACCATCGCGCCAACTCAATTCTGAATGTAGCAGTGTGTGTCCGCAATAACAGTCCGTGTGGAAAAATGTTCCCTGAGCTAAGCAGGCCACATAACGCGGGTGATAGGAATTAAACGAAGCCTCAAGGCAGAGATTTTGCCTCGATCATTTTTTGTAATCAAATTATTCGAGTTACTCGAGTAATCGTTGCAGCCCTAAATGTCTCGTTAAATGGAATTAATGAAAATATTCTGTCAGCTTACCATTTCGGCCGAGAGATGTCAGAACATTAAGGAGCAGAAGTTTGTGCAGGGCCTGCATGATGGCAGCAAGTCAACTGACTGGTCCTTTTTGGGCTGCAAAGACGTCCATTTTATACAGAATTTTTGCTTTGTTTGCATTTGTGATTATCAGCTATTTTTTCTTGTCTTCTAACCACGTCCTGTGTGCAATGGAAAATGCAAGGGTTTGCAACTTGTGTTATCTTTGCATCTCCATCTTGTTTATCGGCTAAAGCACTTACATTATGCGAACAATACATGACTAGTATAACAATTAATGTATAACACATTAGTTAATTATTTTCTTCTTACTTTGCTTCTTACCATTAATTCCCTTCACCACTCACTTTTTTTTTGTTTTGTTAAATTCATTCAACAAGTTCAGGACATGTGTGCAGATTCTTTAGTGTGCGAGTTAGACTTTGTCACTGTGACCCAGTGGCTGTGTTGGGTTTTGGTGAAAAAGCCCAGTCAAAACAGTTCTTCTGAATTTTGTGAAAAACTAGATGAACCACAGGAACCAGTTTCCTGTGTTGACTTTGAGCAATACTGCCTCTCCCACCGAGTCATGAAACTAATGAGCTAGATTAATTCTAAGTACCCAAACGGAGGATCGTTACTGAGTCTGTTGATGTTTTTAATTGACCAGAATCATATACATTTGATGAAAAACTGCTGCTGTATCAGTTCAAAAACGTATGTGTATTTTTTTGTTGTCCCTGAAGTCATAGTCTTGGTCAGACTGTCCCCTGTTGTCAAACTGACCTCATCGGTCTTGGAGGCTGTTGTGTTCAGATCAAGTTCTGTGTGTTCACTCTCATGTCAGGCTGTCAAATCCAAACTGAGTCTTGTCACATGTGGTGACTCCCCCTGTAAACTCAGGCCCAGGTTCAGACAAACTCTGGGACCTTAGACTCGAGAACTAATTGAGCCCCGGGCTAATTCACTAATGGTGGTTAACTATACTACTATACTATGTTCACTGGGAGCTCATGGTTGGCAGAGACAGCTACATCTAGCTGCAGGACAGGGTGCAGATTTTCTGTTAAGCACTCATAGCTACTTTTATTTTGGCTTTATTATTGGCAACTATAAACAGCAATCAATATTCTCAACAAGTCCGTCCCAACCTGAACGATTTCACAGGAGACATCCAAGTATGGGGAAGCAAATAATACTCTGCCTTCATTTTTGTGATGACTTTAAACTAAAGTCCTGGATCCGTCTCTTAATCCGGATCAGCACCAAAACGTAATGGTGGCTATTCTGGGATGAGATTCATCCTCCATCAAAGTCTCATTGGAATCTGTTCGGTGGATTGTCTGTAATCCTGCTCCCCCTGTTGTCTGAGTTCCAAGTCTCGACTGCTTGCTGCGTGGCTAAGTGAGCTAACTAGCGAACAGCAGCCACAATTGGTGCTTATTCTGGTTATATGCTAAAACCTATTTGTTCATGATAACAACATGTAATATAAAATTCAGTAAAATACACTCACAGTGTCATCTATTTTTCTTAAACTTGAATCGGCAGGTAATAAGTAACACATTTATATGTGTTATATTAAATATTTTCAATGTCTGCAGCATTATACAGATCTGACTACATTATTCACTGTTTTCTCTCTACAAATTTATCTTAAGGTAAATATCAACAAATGTAGTATTCATTGTGTATAAATGCAAGCTGATGCTGTCCAGTTAGCACGTCTTCATACTCAGCAGAGAGGTCGATGAGCCATATTCTAGTTTCTCTGCTTGTTGACCATTAGTGGGCGCTGCATCATCAGATGCCACAGCTGCAGTCTTCTCTGTCAGCTGTGTTACAGAACAAAACAATTACCTGAAGAGAGAGTTGTACATGGGGTCGTTGCAGCCTGATATTTCTATGTGAGCAAGTGCCTACATGTCTGCCTACTATGAGTCATTCCTAGAAGTCCCTTGTGAGCCTGACTCTGTCCAAAAGGTGACAAAATGTTCCTCGCGGCACCTCAAAAGCTCACTGATATATGTTTTATCTCATTTGTTGTAATACATACAAAAACAAAGTGTAAAACTTCATAAAAATAAATGTTTTTTTTAAGTATTTAAGTATATACAAGTAACTTTTAGTTTACCTTGTCTTCCTTTATAAATCTGCTTAGTAGAAATTAAGTCTGACTGTGCAATCTTTTTACAGCAGGATTCACCTTCCTGTACACAAACTCTTGGATTGCCTCTACTTTAAAACACAAAGACACCAGACAAGTTTTGTTTGATGTGGCTCGACTTGACACACCCTGCTGACTTATTCGTTTGAATTCAGTGACAAACCACAGACACCACTGTTTCCCCATTTAGATTTGAACATCAGAGTTCTCACAGAAGCCGTTTAGAAATGCGGTCTAGTTGAATTTGTTTCATTATTAGCAGCTAATTGTTGCTATTACCCACTAGTAGTTGTCTGTTAATGTGTAATTTGATCAGAAGTGTTGAAAAATTTCCTTCTGCAGATGAAGAATTGAAAAGAATCAGTAGTTCTTTATTTTGCATTTCACATAAAGACCAAACACTTACAGACTGACTAAAGCTTAGCAGAATCTCCACAATAATTATAGTTATATGATATAAAAGTTTTATTCATAGAACAGGTTTAAAGCAAAAGGCGAGAGTGTAAGAGTGAAACACATTCTTACAGAACTTGGAGGCAGCGACAGTGTCAGCCGAACTGCTGCTAAGTGGAAGGCTGTCCCAGAGCTGAGATGTCAGTACGAGACACTACAGTATGCTGAATTCTCACATTTAACAATTCTTTCGCTGGAGAATCTCCTTGATCCAGGGAAGGTACTTTGATACATCCGTATAGACGTTGGGTACATTTGGATAGTTGCAGTTTCCGTGCCAGTTAAAAGACACAACACCTACAGCCGTCCCGCTGCACACCAGAGGACCCCCAGAATCAAACTGTGAGGAGAAACTTCTTTTAGATTTTGTTTTCTAAGATTAGAAATCATAACATTAGAAACCTGTTGACATTTTCATGGAAATGACACCAAACATACCTTACAGAATCCTGTCTTTTTATCACCACCTGCACAGATAACAGTGGGAGGAAGGTTGTTCTTCCATATTCTCTGACATTCCTCCTTGTTAACAAAAGACACATCCACTACTCGCAGCTCATCAACAACTTCGCCATAGGATTCTGTGAAGCCCCATCCAGCAACACAGCACTTAGCGTTATCTTTCGTCTTAACCACAGTCTTTGGAAGTTGAATCGGTTGTACTTTGTTGTCCATCCGGGCTTTCTTAGACAGCTGGAGACACAAATAGCAAAGACCAAATCATAGCATGCTTTGTATCCTGCATCATACCTGAAACAAATGGATATCTACTTACTTTGAGGAGCATGATGTCATTGCCATATCGTGCATCTATATAGTCTGGATGGATGCATTTCTTTCTCACAGCATATCTCATTGTTTTATCAACCTTCTTGAGATTGTGGGTGCCAAGAACAACACTCGTCCTGGACGAATGACCATTGAACAAATATAAAGTTAATAAAACACATGAATAAACATAAAACTTAAAGCTGATCAAATATTAATATTCAATATAATTTTTCATCTAAAATGACAACATTAGATAAGAAAGATAACTCACGTAAGGTTACAGTGCGCAGCGCTGACCACAAAGTCCTCACTGATGAGGAATCCTCCACATACATGGTGATCACTTTTGTTCCGCAGCGAGGCCATATACAGCATTGACTTCTCCGGGGCCTTTTTACCATTTATGATTTCATCCCCAAGTGCTGTAAAGATAAGAGTGATGAGTAAAATGTAGCATTTGTTCAGTGGTGAGTGGAGTACTGAAAATCTATTAACAAAAAGAGGACTCAAGAGAAGTATGACAATTTAGAAAACATACTGAATTAAAAGAAAACAGTACCAGGTTAAGAAATGACTCAAAGTACAAGTTACTTTCTATTTTTAATATATTTTCAAATATAGTTGATTATAAGTATGACAGCTGCGTTACATTAAAGCTGGCATAACATTGGGTTAACTGCTCTTTGAAGCAGTCTATTTAAATGTCCAACAGACCACAAGATAAGTCAATGTCATTATCAGAACATCAAAGATTAATGGTACATATTAAATTAGTAACACGGCTTACATTAGCTGGCTAACTATGTTATAATGTGTCGTATGTACAACTAACTTCAGTGAGCTTGCTGAAGAGGAGGAGTTTTTAGCCGGGTTTAGACTGTAATGTCCTCATGTTCACTGAGTAAATTCATTTTGTGAATAAGTACATGTAGCCAGAGGAGGTTACAATGGAAACTTTAGAGGAACATTTTTACGAAAGATGAAATAAGTTTATATAAGTACTTTGTAAGTACTTGGTGCCTCTGTGGTGCAGTACTAGTGAACAGAGCCCAACAGTAGACAACAATCACATCGTGAGGAACCATGAAAAGATATTATAAACTGCCTCTTTTTATGTTTTTCTAGTCGTCATTCATCAGAGTCAAAAGTCCACTTGGAGCTTATTTTCCCCCAGGCAGAGTACAAATGTACTCTCTCTTCAAATAAACAAAAACATTTTACTCCTGTGCATTACTTGTAACTCATTGCTACCCGATCCTGCATTTGTAGACCTTAGACTTAATAACCAGATTAGTTTATCTTACCGTTTAGTCCCAGACATGCCAGAAGATGACAGAGCAGAAGCTTGTGCACTCATTGCTACCCGATCCTGCATTTGTAGACCTTAGACTTAATAACCAGATTAGTTTATCTTACCGTTAGGTCCCAGACATGCCAGAAGATGACAGAGCAGAAGCTTGTGCAGAGCTTGCATCATGCTGGCAGAAAAGTCAAGCTGTTGTCTCTGGGGGTCTCAAAGATCCCCCTTTTATAGGCCAAAAGTAGTTGTGGTTTTTTGTGCTCTTTACCTCGACTTCTTTAGCCACATCCTCTGTGATGTTGTTGCAGCTTTTAATTTTCTTACGAGATGGCGCAGCGTGGTCGTGTTATGGTAAATATAAACCGTGTGGTTCAGCCAGGAGCACATACGCACATTTCGACCAGCACGTAATGAGTTTAACTCAACTATTCAACATATACATTTTTCCCTGGCACAGTCCCTGTCAACTTCTGTATTTGGATGAATCTCATCCTCACTTCATCACAGGACATTTAATGGAGGACCTGAAGTGCGGACACATTTGTTTTGTTATGGATCTTGTTTTTAGCTGGGCTTTTCGCCTCTGCAACTGCAAGGTCACACCAAAAAACGAACAGGAAACCAAAGTTTCTAGCTCAAGGTTGAAATGGGGGTATTCTCACAAGTGTGACACTAATGCACGAAAGTCATGTGATCATTGACTGATAGCTCGAAGTGAAAAGGAGCATCATGACTCATCTGTAACGTACATGTGTTTAAAGTGACTGTGTATATTGGCCCAAACAAGTATGTGTTCATGAAATGAGAACAGAATATATGTTACAGAAGGCATCAGTGGAGATTTGTATGTACATAACACACATGGCAAGAACATTATAAGAAAGGCAATGAAGCGTGGAGGCTTGCAGAGAAGAGCAAGGATATGAAAAAAGGCTTAGTTATGTGGTGAGGTTGCAACATCTGGATGATGAAATGATGAAACTGATTCACAAATGTGAAATAAATCTGAACAGTGCGGAGCAGCAAGTTTTTCAGGTAAGGGAGGGGCTCTACGAGCTGGAAGGGAAAGCGAGTGAACTGTGAGCTGAAGCTACTGGGTCAGTCAGTGGTTCTTTTTCTCTATCAGCCTGTGATACAGCTCAGCTTGGGGCAGAAAGGAGAGGAGACAAGGGAGTTGAGTTGAAATAATGACCAGAGCTGTTGCTTCAGCCACGTAGCTAATACAGCAATTAGCTTGATACATTTACACAAGTGCAGTTAGAATAACAGTTGTGTTGCATGTTTCCTCTTTGCTGTTAGCTGGCAGTGGCAGCTGTGAGTCAGTGGACGAGTTAATGGAGACAATGACTCGTAACTCCTGAGTCAGTAAAACAAATCTCTAGTTTTGAGAGAGATAAAGTTTGCAGAGCGCTAGCTCACGTAGCTTTAGCATTCTCACAAACGACCGCACAGCAACAATACACTGCAGTAAATGGATCCAACTATAAACCGCCACCAAAAAGCCACAAATAATGCTCAGAACAGCCCCAAACTTCAGCAGTACAAATAGGGTCTCAGCACATAGTCCGGGGCATCTAACCTCCGCTAAACAGATTTCAACTCCATCAGCTTCCGGGTCTGGGAAGTCCCGAGTACGGTTAGAAATGCTCAATTCCGTTATTTTCCCTGTCCGCTCTCGATAATAACTGTTACGTAAGACACATATGAACTTTGATTGCTTTTCCATGGAGTTATAATCATACATTTTCATCCTTGAGCCGCGGAACTCTACTGCACTCAGTAATCAACTCGTTGGGACCTCCTGTCAACAGGAAGCTGCTGCAGAAGAGTGGTAAATTTTTTCAGCTTTTCAGTAGAAATCCAGCTAAGCTAGTGGAGTTTTAATGGCCCGAACTATGTGCCGAGACCCTATTTGTACTGTTGCTTAAGTTTGGTGCCGTTCCGAGCGTTAATTGTTGCTTTTTGATGGTGGTCTCTTGTTAGAGGTGCATACTGCATTGTATTGTTATCGTGCTGACTTTTTCTGAGGTTGCTAAAACTCCGTAAATTAGTGGTCTGCTAACTTGATCTCTCGAGAGGGAGTCTAACACAGTTTCACGATGTGTTACACCATG
>CAEMYA010000121.1:0-18260 GCA_903131615.1 Diplodus sargus
TATGTCAAAATGAAAAAATAACTGTACAGTCACACATGTGAGGTTGTGCTGAAAATAATCACACGAAGTAAATAGTTTTTAAGGTGAAATATAATGGCAAAATCAAAAATAGTCAAAAACGAACAATTATACCCTGGAATATCGGATTTCATAACAAACCTAAATATCCCCGATGTTCCACCTTCAAACAGCCTCATTTGGCCATCAGTGAAAGTGCTTCTTAACCTCCCACTTTTCTATAGGAACACATATTTCCTAACGGGTACTGCACTAGTATGTCTAAAAAAAACTAAATATACAAACACTCTTAATTTTAATGACTGAATAAACTGAATAAACACACTGACCTTGAAGAACAACACAATTTCATACTATTTTACTTTATTTATATGTGGCGGACCCTGCCAGCTTGTTTATTCAGTCATGGAAAATAATATATTTATTTCTGAGTTTGTATTATTAGCGCCCCTTGAAGGTGACAAGAGTCTCTTTTACAATCCGGGTATTGGACATCAGTCATGTGCCAACAAACTTAGTCACAGTACAGGTGACTTCTCATGATGGGTTGTCATGGCAACCAGGTGAAGCGCTCACAGTTTGCATTGTAGTCTGAATCCCTGGATCTGTGGAGGCTTGAACCACACAGGCTCTTGACAGAGGGCTTATAAGAAGTCAAAGCCTGTCAAATCAAAAATTCACATCATGAGACACATCATGGCGGGCCAGCCTTTCTAGCTGTTTGCATTCTGACAAATTGACAATGTGTTATTCCAGGGGAGAGGCTGGCCTAGCAACAGTCCGACACGAGCTGTGAAATCCGGACATATGCTGTTACACCGAGCACAAACGGCAGACTTTACTTGCATCACGTGTGCCTCTTTTTTCTGAGTTATGTCTTGTTCTGAGTAAACCTCCTGATACTGTACACATCTGGATAACAGCGGCAACAACAGCCTCTCATTTGTTTCTGAAGATTAGCACAAGGGTTCAGTGTACCGGCACGGGAAAGACATTTCTTTGAAATTAAAGAGGATGAAGGAACTCACTTGTATGGCCTTGATTTACTTGTAGTCAGCAGCTCTCAAGGGCGCAGTGATGTAACAGGATGGATATGCACCAACAGGTCCTGCAGGCGGTGAGGAGGTACAGCCAACACAAACACAGACAAAAACAACATTTCAAGACAGCGAAAGGAGAACACGGACATTTGAATTGCTTTTGATTTTTTGGACCAAAAGAAGAGCGAGCTGTGTAACGTCAAAATACAGTAAACTGACTTCATAGCATCTGTTTTTAACATTTACCAAACAGTTATTATCCCATAGATATGTCTACTTAAACAAGCAGCATATAAAAATGTCACAGACGGCTAAAGGAAAGGGTGTTATCTCGAGTGGCAGCTAGCTTATCTCCCCAGCTAGCACAGATTGCCGGCAAATTTTTGTTAAAAACAAAACATGAAAGTTACTTTACTGTAACTCAGCGATATCGTCTCCTATTATTCAACATATCAATTCAGTTTGTTATTCCATGCTGTATAACTAAACGTGGCACTTGGTGCTAAATTCAGTCATGACATAAAGTTTAAATCCGTCTAGCTCGGTTAGCTAGCTTAGAGCAGCAGTTAGCTGTCAGCTCACATTCTGACTCGAGTGGAGCTGTGTGTGATATAAGCTTAGATAACATTAAAATGTATTAAATTGTAGAGTAACCTACAATTTGAATACGTTATTGATGTCAGTTTTACACATTTAGAGGGTCAATCCACATGAATGAGGCAGTAGATTAGTTTAATTCAGCTAAACTCTTGCTAATAGCAGGGTATAAGTAATGCTGCCTTCAAGTAAAGTAAACGTAGCCTATAGGGTTTTTCTTTGTTAATTTAAAATATACGTGGGGAATATGTTGATATACCCAACGGCTTAATCTCTTTTCTGCCCTTGCATTTCCTCGTTACGTCACCAGCTAGCTTAATTGTTAGCGATGTTGACTTCTAGACAAGCCGAGCAGCATTTTCACATCGCAAGCGTATACATTTTCAATGAAATAAGCTAATTTAAAAACATGCAGTACTATCACAATATTGGAAGAGAAGTGACATTGTGAATATTGCGAAAGGTTAACGTTAGCGTAGCCTGCTCTCATTAAACAGCACGAAACAGTAAGGAGATATGACTTAGTGTCAATATAAATGGACTTGTTGAATAATTTAATATTTTCTGAGGCGGTACACAGTTTAATAAGCTTAAGAAACACTGGTTTACATGACTAGTGTTGGTGTGTTAGTGTTTAATGTGCCTGAGCAACCTCTACAATGCATATTTGAATGTAATAATTGTAGATTAATTAATCTTTGATTTAAATATGCAGGAAATTGGTATAAGAACAAGGATGTGATATGGTAGTTTATCTTAAATCACTGAAGGCAGAGCTGTTTATGAGCCAAACTGGCATAAAATTGAGGCATGACAACCTTTCACAATCTGTTTACTGGCCATCCGGAAAACATCAAACCATTTTCCTCCTTTCTATTGCTTCTATAGTAGCTGCTCGCTCATTCTTCCATCCGACCTGCTATAGTATAGTCTGTGGCCCTTTGCGTGTTCAGTTTAAACAGCAGGGCTTAGATCCTATGTGAGTTCTGAGAAGCAGCTAGTGTGTGCGGACTGACAGCTGATTGCGCTATGGTTTAATCTTGTTAGGGATTTTCAAAAGTGCTGCGTCCACTCAGATCTGGAGATAGGAGCGCCGCGCAGCCTTTGTGTGCAAAATTTCAACGCTCCCAAAAAGGGGGACAAAGGGCCCCCCTGGTGATGTCATTCCGCTGTCAGCAAGCAGGCCCTCGCTGCAGGAGAGGGGCCAGGACGGGACACAGTGTGACCATCGCTCCCACCGCCTCACCCCGATGGCCTCTGAGCCAACCCCTGGTGTGAAGTTCAAGACCGAACTCTGCGTTGGAAAGACGTATAG
The DNA here is from genome assembly GCA_903131615.1 of Diplodus sargus. Lineage (NCBI taxonomy): Eukaryota > Metazoa > Chordata > Actinopteri > Spariformes > Sparidae > Diplodus > Diplodus sargus. The sequence goes on from CAEMYA010000121.1 coordinate 2,971, forward strand.
TTTAAATATTTCTGATCCTACAAAACCTAAATCTGCCCACTACAAACTAACATCCCCACGAATGATGCACATATGTCGTGTTTTTTATTTTAAGTGTCACTCCAGGCGTATTCGATTACCACCAGCGCTGTGAAAGTGCAGCTGCCCTTATTCATCAGGATAGTGTCTTGTCTGCACACAACTGACTTGTCCATCCCAATGACACATGATGCAAGAAATAGCTTCACTAGTTACTAAAGTAACTGCTAACATACATGCTGACAACCATCAGCTTCTCAATGACGGACCGGAGCTGTACGCGCCCCGCGAGAACGACGACGTTGGCCAGTTACACTACTGAGGTGACCTTTGGAGTTTCCTGGCAGATAGATGCTGGTAGCGTTGTTGCTAACTGCTGTTAAATGTAGTCAGCTGCTGTTAGCTTGGTGAGCAGTCGACGCTGACTCAGCCCTGGTTTGCCAGGAAACCACTGCCAGGGGTACAGTATTCCCCTTCAGTGAAACTGGCCTCCGTCTTCTTGGAGGCCGTGCTGTCCGGGTTAGGGTTAGGTTCCGTGTTAGGTGTTCACTGGGAGCTTACAGCCGGGGCGTTGGTGACTCAGCGGTCCGGGTGTGGGACGGGGCGTAACGCGCGTTTCCTGCCTGTTTTTACGGGAAGCACACAACTTTGCCAAAGCCAATTAGATGGATTCGATTAGCCGTTTCATGGCAACTTTAACGAGACTTACAGTAACATATTAATGGATGTTTGCTGATGTAATTAGTAGTTATGGATGTTTTTTCTCGTGTTCCGCACTCTAACATACATGTACTGCACCGCCTACCCTTTAAAGACCTTTGACTCTACTTAACCTCCATCTAACATTTAACACAAATTGAGTTTCGGGCCCCCTGGCATTTTTGTGTCTTTTTTAACTCGCAATGTGAGTTGTGCGAGGAATCGTTGAGCCGCATTCCAGAAAACAGCTTCATAAATCTCAGCTGTGTGTGTGTATGTGTGCATGTGAACACAGACAGATGTGTCCCAACTTAGAAAATTACACTAGACAGCAACTCCTGTTTCCAGGAACATGTAACGTCGCTGAGTTCTCCCCATTTTTAGAGGGTGAATCTGGAGATGGTCTCATGGCTTATGTTACAGTACATATCACACACCCACACACACACACAGTGACAAATATACAGGGCTAAGCTTGTGCCGACATCTTACACCTGGTTTCAGATATAGCGTACGCATCCAAGTGTTGTGCCAGTTCTTATGGGCATGTATGTCACGTCTATTCATCAGAGGTGACATCCCCCCCTTCACTCTCACACACGCCATCAGACACACTTACTATTCTTACTCGGAAAACGTGTCAGCCCCCGTGGTGTCCCGTTTAAGTCAGCGTCTTTCCGCGCGCCTGTAAATCATTCGCGCGGTCGCTACAACATCAGATGGTCCCGTCGAGCGGGAGGGACAGTTACGAGGAAGCGGACAAGCAGACGCAGCCGGTGCTGTGAAAATATGGAGTTTGACAGATTGAAAGACAAACATCCCCTCGGGGGCCACAGGACTCGAGTTGTGAATGACCCCGGTGTGCACAACAAGTAGCCGGACTATATAGATCAGCAGGGTTTGGAGGGGCTGTAGCTCACTGTGCAGACTGTGGTCACATAAAACACATTTTCATGATTGAGTGTCCTTATTTAGGGTTCACTGGGTCAAGTGACTTACTGATGTGTTATTTGATCTGACGCTTCATCTTACTCTGCATCATCATAATAAAGGATCAGTCACGCCAGCATTTAAAATGAAATGAAATATGAGTAGTTATAACTAACTTAGTCAATTCGTGTTTTATTTTTTGACACACAAGTCGTCTTCACAGCGCTAACCTTTGAGCCACAGGTTATTAGCTGTGTCTCACAGTCCAGAGTTATTTCTTTAAACATCCTCCATCAGATGACAAAATGCTCCACAGAGAGGTTTCAGAAAGTTATGAGACAGGAGTCAATGGAGCAGCTGCATCTTTTAAATAAACTATGTGAATTTTTGCTCCTTTAGCAACCAAGTTACGTTAGCAGCAAGCCAGACAAAGAAAACGCTAACTGACAGTTCAAAGTGCAATTGCTTGGAGACCTTTTTCCCTCCTCAGTAGAAGGCAACAAGAATGAGTCCTCAAACCTGAAAATAGGTTTGTTTTGTTAAAAACATTTTTTTTTTTTACTTTTATGGTTCCCTCGTCTGGAATTCAATGGTTTTTTCACGTCCAAGGCAGGCTAGTGTACGCGTAGTTAGCTTTCTAGCTACGCTTTACGAACTAGCCCAGCAAATGCTCACTGTGTGTCATCAAGTAACATGTATTCTGTCACGATGACGCTGTGTGATTGCATATTTTGATTCATGTTGCCATTCTACTTAAACGGGAGTGAGGTGAATGGGCCAAGAAGGGAACACGTAATAGCCGACTTTGCAAGTGCAAAGTATAATAGTGCAATATCAAACAATATTGTATTCTAAGGATAGAAGCAAAAAGACGAGCTGAAGTCACTGTAAGATTGAAAGTAATGTAAACGTAGAGCAGCATCTCTTCTATCAGGAGCAATATCAATAGAACTAGAACGGTGGGAGGATTGCTAGTAATCTTCCACCTTCTTGCATTTAATTAAGCAAAGGAACAGTTAAAAGAATAATAATAATTAAAGCAAGTAAATGAATCTGCCCACACATGACATCAGGGTCTTCTTGTAATCTTTGTTCAGACACACGGTTAACCAAGGAAGGAAGTCTGGCCAGATGATGATACTTGATGATGAGCTGAGCCATCCTCTTCATGGAAACCTCCTCTGCTCGAGCATCCGAGGGGCTGAAAGGCCGACGTGACGTGGGCGAACAGACAGACGCTTCGACCACCTGTGATGGAGTGTTGGCGGATGACTTCACGGCAGCTCTCGGAGGAAGCCATGTGAAATCCATTGACGGCAGAAAAGAGAAGAAAAACAAAGGGCCGGCCTTCCTCGCCGGCCTGACACTCTGAAGTAAGAGCAGAGGGTGTCGAAGCGGAGAGGAAGCATCGTCTCAGGTTTAAGTATGACAGGGAAGTGGTGGGTCTGTGGTGGGTGTTTGCATAGAGCAGCAGCAAGGTGCAATTTACTCCACTATAAAAACAGTTTTCCATGGGGGATTAGGCTGGTTTTTAATGAAAAACTCTGATCTCTTTGGGCATCTGGACTGAATGATGATATAACAGTTCAAGTTGAGGCCTTTATTGACTGTAGGGTGACTGATGTATAGAGACAAGGCCGGTGCGCGGGCTTCTGTTAGCAATAAGTGCCTTTCATTTATATGAGAAACAAGGGGCTTTTGAAGTGGAAAAAACAGCACCTCTGCAATGTGTTCATTAAAAAAGTAATTATACTTTTCCCCTGAAAGTTCATCATCCGGGTACTGAGTCACAGCAATTTGAAGCAGGACCCCTGCACCGCACATTTACCCTCTACAAAGAGCTTCAATGAGGACAAAGCACACGTTTTCCCATAAATACCTGAATTTGGCCAGTTAATGATGCCTGCACAAATGGCCCCCAACCAAACTAAATAGCCTCGATTGCCGGTTAATTTATTGGAGACAAGCGCCATACTGAGATCAAACGAGTCGCTCTCGCTTGTAGCACCTTCACTGCAATGAATTTGCTGACCCCACAACCCCTCTGCATATTTCTATAAGGGGCATGAGAGGCCGGAAGAGAGTCGCCCCGAGGTAGAAAAGGGGGTTAGCTCACATGCGGTTTGGGTTTGTATGATGCATGTGTAGCCCAATAAATCAGCTAGTTAGGACGTTTTCTGTACACACACACAGTAGCTGAGAGAAAAGCAGCGACAAGGCCAGATACACCGAGCGAGAAGTAGCTGCAGGGGGAAGAAACGCGCCCGAGAACACATGACTTACAGATGCACAGACGTTTGTCCGTCCTTATTGTTCTCCAAGGATGCAATCCTGAAATATTTGAGATAAAAAAAGAACATGCACACACTCTCAAACACTCCCAAGCACGTCCTGCATGGCTTCTTTTTTTTTCTTCTTCCTATCCCTCAGTCAAGGTGAGGCTTGAATTTCATTAGCAGACAGCTTTAATGACCAGGTTAAGGGCCTGGAATTCCCACAACTTGAACATATGAGGAGGATTTAGTTTGGCTCTTTTGTTCCTGACATGAAACGGCACATTGTTAACCGTGGCCTGGAGGCAGAGTGGCCAGAGTGCACGACAACAGGTTGGGATCACTGACTTGTGCAGGAGTCATTGTTGCTCCAGCATACCAGCGGAAGATGTTTCCAGAGGACCGTTAGCTGATGGTGTGCTGCTTATTTTCTACCTACATTGTGTGAATTCTCCGCAGCAGATGCTCTGACATGGGTTTAGTTTTACCTTGTGTTACCAAGACTGACAAAGTGACATTATGAAACTTCGTGTAAATTCACAGATGCTTTGTGCAACTGGTCTGGGTTATAAAAGAGACAATAGTGCGGGAACTGGCTGAACGTGTACCGCTGTACAAACATCTGCCTGACCCCCTGATTTGACCTTACGGATAAATCATCTCCTCTTGTGTCCCTTTTTTTTTCTCCCTAGTTTATTTGCCAAAAACAGAACAATTCTTCCTTTGAGGAGCTGTATAGAGGAGCCTGAGTAGCTGCGAGCTACGTTCCAACGCGGTCATCTGAGCAGTAAATGAGCACGCCTGCCATCGTGGACATCCAGGTACTGAACACCACTGAACAAACCACACGTCAATCTGTGCTTCCAGTAAATGTGTCGGCAATATTGTTCTTATCTTTAAAATCCCTTTAAAAACTCATTAGCAAATGTAATCTTTATCACAAATTAACTTTTGACTGCAGTTCTGTGTTAGTTTGAGTGTTGTTGCCGTATCTAACTTATCAGACACGCCTGTGCACACGCTGCTCGGATCGGTTGACTCGACTTGTCACTTGTTCAACAAGCCGATGTACAGGACAAGTCACGTGTTCGTGTCCGTATGTTGGATAGAAGAGGACTGCAGCAGGAAAGCTAACGTGTTCTGTGTAGCAGTCTGCTGTCTGGCTCAGCGAGACCGTCTGCTCTAATGTTTCTGCTTTATGCAAGATCATACTCGGTGTATAGAAATAAGGACTCCATCCATCCATTATTCTGTTGGATTAATGCAAAACCCTCATGAAACAAGAACATGTCAAATTAAAATGCATCTCTTTTGGTTTCCGGTTTTCTGAGGACAACGATTTGTGATTCAGAGAGCAGATATTATGCTGAAGGAGAAAAAATCAATTTAATTTCAGTTCAAGATGAAGATATTTTTCTCTCTTCTAGTAGAGTATCCACTTTAATCTTTTCTTTATTTTCTCCTTTTTTATTTTAACAATTTTATGTGCTGTGGTATCTGTGATTATTCTTTTCTTCTTGGAAAATCTGATTTATGTAACATAAGTCAGTATTCTTTGTACATTTGTTTTCTATATTCTGTCTTCTTCACTGTAAATATTAGTACTCTTTATCCTCACATGGAGGATAAGTTAGTCAACACTGCTTTGTAGATGGACTGACCCGTGTGAGTGATGGGTGTTCATGTCTCTATACATTACTTGTTCTGCTCCGTGGTGTTTACTCGACAATGCTTGACAAAGATCTCTGTCAGATCAGAACTTCGCTCCGTTAAATTAGATTTCCTGGGAGCAATCAGTACAGTGTGCAGACCTTTTGTTTGACCTCTGCCTGCTTTATGAAAGAAAAAAAAAAGAAAAACTAGTCTGTGGCCTCCAGTCTTTTCCCCCCCCCGAGTCAATAAAGACAAACCATCACCGGGGCTGGCCTCTCGATGGTTTTGAAAAAAAACACGCTAAAAGCTTCCTTCTGTATAGCAACGGCCGCGTGTTTGTCTGCAGTTATTTGATGTGGGTGAATGTGTCAGGGTCACAGTCAGGAGGTCTCCACCCCGCCAGCGATGGACCCCATTGTTCACTGAAGACCCCCCTCTGTGTTATTGAGACATGCTAGTCATCTCCATTATGAAGTGTAATTAGGTTGTTGTGCTTATTAACTCCTATTATCAGAGGAGCCCTGAGATGTCTACATGTGGCTGGTGGTACGGGGACGGATTCACAGATGGCTGTAAATTCACGTTGGCTTCTCGTTACCCAGACTGGCAGCAGGAAAACAGACCAATGCACAGTTTCTATGAATTTACCTTAAAGGAACTCAGTTTGGGGCCTGTTTTACATTAAATGGTGATAGATAGATAGATAGATAGATAGATAGATAGATAGATAGATAGATAGAGACTTGACTGAGATTGGACGTGTTTTAGTTTTTCCTTCCTGATTAAGTCGTCTGCTTAGTTTCCTCTCTGGTTACTGGATGATTCACTCTACCCTCTGAGCCACAATGGTTGTATTATTACTGCTACTGCATGACCCACAGCTGCTACTACTGCTACCTGGGAATCCATTACTTGACGACGCACTCTACTTCCTGATGCACAACAGCCGTACTACTGCTGCTACAGCTGATATAGGTTGTGCTACTACTACTACTGCTGCCCTCCGGTTACTCGAAACTCACTCAAGCTCCTGGGCCAAGATTGTATTACTGCTACTGCTACCTGAGAGTCAGACTAATTATTTCCTGAGCCACGATGGTCGTGCTGCTGCTCTACCCAGTGAGCCCAGTGCCGCCTGGGGGAGCCGGGAATCGAACCAGTGACCCTCCGACCCCACCTCAGATTTTTGCTCCTGTTTTCCCAAGCAGAGAAGAACCTGAGATGGGTTAACTGATCTTCATCACTGGACACACGTGTTGGTCCCCTGCAGTGATAACTTACTGTTCAGACTGACAAAATGTCCTTCAAAACTATTTCAAGTCTGTCATGATTATAAACTTACAACCTCCTTGAATCAAATTAAACTCTTATGTTCATGTTAATGTGAAGTGCAGGCAGGTAATTTAGTCTTTAGTTAATGGGCTTAAACAACGAAAACCATCAGTTTAATCAGAGTTTGTTAAAATGAGTCACACCCATCTCTGCACTCAGGTTTAGTTAATCAATCAAATAAAGCAGAAAACTCACTTAGACTCGATCCCTGTTTGATTAGAGTGAATAACAGTGGCTCACGGGGCAGCGGTGATGTGGAGAGATGCTGTCGAAAACTTGTAACAAGCATTCCGCTACATTAGGCTAATAATAGGAGCTCTTCATTTCCTGCTGGGATAAGTGGCCTCCGTAATAAAAGTCTTCCTGGTGTTGCTTGTCTTTACCCCGGTGGTCCAAACATCTGGCCAACTTCCACTGAATTCAGACTGTAGCTTCCCTGTGTTCGTGCGTCCAGTCGAAGGGAAGCATTAAAGGGGGAGGTGGAGGTTTGAGTCAATTCTCTTTGATTGTTCCTCACTTTGGTAAAAGTAGAAAATTGGATAACAGGTAAAACAGTCCAACAGCCAAAAAATGCAAACTGAGTCCAAACTACATTTCGGATGTTCGGATGCCACACAACATGTGCACCATAGAAACGCCGTTTAAGTGAAAACATAATGACATGATGATGCAGCGTCGCTTCTGGCAGGACGGTAATTGTTTTCAGGTCTAAATGAACATGTTAGACTTCATCTGAAAGGATTTCTGTGGTGTTATTGACAAGAGAGCTTGATCACTCCCACACTGATGCATCTGATCCATTCAGCGCTCAGACAGCCAGCACTGTCTCGACGTAAACTCACCGTGTATTTATAAAGACGCGAACATTAATGCCTTAAAGTTGGCTGATTTGCTTAATTAGCCTTTTTTAATTAGCACACTAATAGCTATAGTCAATGAAGCCATATAGAACGACACTCATTAACATTTTTATTTCTTTTCTTAGTAGCGGGTGTTTAACTTTTACTTGTTATGTACAGTTTCACGAAAATCTACATACTTGTTTTACTATTTTACTGCAGGCTGCGTACAATCATGTGTTGGCTTCGCATCAATTTGTCTTAAGCGCATTTATTTTGTGTTGTTATGCACATTTTGAACTTGCGAATGTTGAGAATGAAAAGAATGATAGAGATAAACAATCGGCTGAGGTAGAAAAGTAAAAGTAAATCAGTAAAAACAGACGGCGATGAAGTTCAGTGTAAACAAATAAGCAAATAAATAATGATGTATGTGAAGCATTTGACATATTTGTTGCTCAAGTTTCCGATTCAAGGAAGAGACGGAAAATGGCAGCAGTTGAAAACATCTGATCGGTGTGGATATCATTTGATTTGCATCATGTTTTTCACCATTTGAGATCTGACTGGAGATCTTTTAATTTATCAGTTCATTTCACCGACTGCAGCGGTTTAATGCCATACAACTGGAGAATCAGCACCACCAACACAACAATCCCTCTCACTGGACCTCTAAATGACTTCAGCCAGTGGAAAAGTTGAGATTGCTCGCTCTCCTCACTGTGGAAGACACCATAATATCAGACAAAGGTCATGACCCAGATTCACACCTGCAGGACACAGTGCGCCGTGCATTCCTCGCTTATTGACAGTGTGAAGTAAAACCTCCACTGGATCCAGGGACTGACCTCTTTGGAAGCCGAGGAATGAGGAGCCTGTTGGCAGGTGAGGGGATGAGAGGCGGGTGACACATGAACCCAGAGTTCGTCTTCTGTGGCACCGAGCCCGAACCTCGGAGGGGGTATGTGCAACCGTAACACGCCCTGCTAGAGAGCAGCAACCTGAGACGTTCTCCTTATAGACCACCGTAATCAGGAATATTCTTCTTCTGCTGGAAACGTGAGGACGAGGCGACCGTGTTTGTGATCTATCGAAGAGTGACTGTTTTCTTCAACCTTTATTTAACCAGACAAAATGTTTCAGGAACAAATCTTTGAATTCTTAATAAATGAAAACAGAAAAATTGAGAGAAAGTGAAGAACAAGTTTAAATAGTAATGATGCAAAGTAAATTTGAAATTAAAGACAGTTTGGAAGCGGACAACATCAGCCGTCTGGGAACGTCAGACCGGAGCCACAACGAAGCATCAAATTGGAACGGGTCAAAGGTCATCCGCTGTCCAAGAGTCAGTGAGCGGGCCTGAAAAGATCAAGGAGGAGCTTTTCAAACCCAACAACAAAGGCCACATTCAAACAAAGACAGGAGTCAACCGCTTGTTATCCAGCCCAGTATGACCTGAAACTGCATCTGTTTTGGACAATTAAGTGCAAAGGCAGAAAGTCTGGGATTAGGTACAAAGGTTGTCGGATCAGATTCATGCAGGAGACTGTTCACGGACTCACAATTAACCTTTGAGTTTTCATTATTCACCATTATCAGGATCTTTTGACCACAACGGCACATTAATCTTCGTTTATTTGCCGTATCCACAACATTTCCTTAAAACCATACAATAGTTGGCATTCACAGGTGTTACACAAGCAGATGATGTTTAATGGTGTGTGAAAAGAATTCTTAATCTTGAGTTACCAGCAGGAGTCGTACAGTTGGATTATTAGTGGTTATGTGTCCCAAACAGTCAGATTACTTTACTGTATATTAGCTGCTTAGAAAGCGGGCAAAGGTTGACACAGAGAGCGTGAATGTTTGGGTGGTAAGTGACCAATTTATTAGGGGATAGGAAGAAAAAAAAATCTCTTCTCTTGTCGCTAAAACCTCCCCAGATCAGAGCAGAATCAGATGTGACCTCAAGTGTTTATTCCTCCAGAAGGTCTGGCTCTTCACCCAACGCTCAGAAAACCTCTTGAAATGATATTGGACATAAAATAAGGAGATTTCCACAATTATTGTAGGTTAAGTTTCAATTTGCTGTAGAAAGCTAGGATGATAAGTCAAAAGCTAAAAGGTAAAAGCTTTTAAATGAGCCCTGATCATCCTGAACACTGATTCTGTCTCCACTTTGGATTTACTAATCCCTCCTTGATCTCTCATGAAATTATTTTGTTCTCAGCCTCATGATATTTTACATCTTTTATGAAACTTGTAAAGCACCTTGAACAGCTTTATTGTCTGTAAAATATGCAACATAACAAAATTCCCTCCTCATATCTCTGATCTGACTTCACCTTTGATTTCAGCTCGACCACGATATGTTTATCTAACCGTTTGTTCAGGAGCCGTTTCCCAAACAACAAAGCAGAAAATATCAGAAAATGTTCTAGAAGCGTGAATCAACGCCATCGATCATTTCAAACGAGCTGAACAATCTGTATTTGCAGTATTCTAAGCTTTACGCCGCTCTCCATGTTTTCTTCATGTCCCACGTGGTTCTCCTGCAGGATAAAACAAACGTCTCGAATTTGTGAATACCGAATGTGATGTTCGCGCTCAGCACGATGGTGAGTCAAGGTAGCTGCTCGCTGTTTGATTTCCTGTGAAAGGTCCCCGTTGGCTGGCAGAAGGAGATTGATTGCGACATCAATGCAAACCACCAGGGCACACCGCGCCGTCTGATGGAAATACTGTTTAGTGTGGAAGACGCTGAGGTTAAAAGGCTCGTGCCACAGTGGGAGAAGAGGATGTGGGAGTGGTACTCGACAACGAGCCTCCTCTGTGTCTCTCAGACAACAAAGAGACACGGGCGCTGTCTTTTGACGTTGCTGATCTGTCATTTACAGAGTATCACCCCAGAGGTTAGAACCATGAATGAAAATGTCAAGTGGAATTTCTGCTGAATTTCACCACCTTAAACCCCCCTGAACCAATTATCCTCCTGGTATTATTTAATACAGGACACGATAACATTCAAACCGTATCTCTGTAGTGATTGTGAGATTGTGGATGTTAAAGTTCATCAGTTTTTTAATTTCATGTTCTGGTCTGTAAATGTCTGACTAGATAGCTTTGCAGGTTTTCGGTGCCCGATGATGAGAGAGGTGTGGAGCGGATAAACATCATCATGGCTCTGCTCATGCATGATCCTCAGGGCCTCCTTAGTGTCCACATTGCGTTTCCTTCTAGCGGAAAAGCGTTGACAGTGCCCTTGGAGGCACACTTGCCAACCTTGAGACCTCAGAGATAAGGAGGATTTTGAAAACCAGAGCAGGGCTCTGGAGGTTCTAAACCCCCCAAATATTGTGTTTGTGTTTCCTGTATTCTGGTCTAATTTAAAGAATGAAAGTGTGAACTGCAGCATAACATAATATTTATCACTTTTCATTCATTCATTACATTTTTGCCCCTGCAAGACTATGCGTGCCACTACCCTGTGTTTTGACACCGTGCAGCCCCCTGATTGTCAGAAAATTAGACGTGGCAGATTTTACAGCCTCTTTCCTTTAAAACTTTGCAAATGAAATGTGAATTCTTCCCTCCAGGGCGTCTGAAATTTGTTTAAATATTCCTCTATCTTTTTCTCTCGCTGAAGAGGTGCAACAGAACAGCAGACTACACGCTGTGCAGTGCCAGAAACAGGTTATGATTACTAAAAGCGGGAAAATGTGTGAAAAATTGTCACAAATCGGAGGAAAGAAAGGAGAATTGTGACCCCGAGAAGAAACCTGAAAAATGGCAAATGAAAAATTGGAGTCTTCAGGGAAAATCAGAAGGGTTGGCAAGTAATTCTTTGGAGCGCTGTGTTGAAGAAGGAAAAACCTGCATGTTGGTTTTGATTAAATTAGTTAACACTCAGAGGGTCGACTACAGGGCTTATAACCAGCCACAATATGTAGGGTGATAAAAACTCTCATCAGCAAAAGTCAGTGTCCGGATGATCTGCCCCACAAATTTACTTTTCTGTCTTCTGTCTCAGGATCGGAAAACAAGGCAGAGACAAGCTTCTTTCTTGGTTACCAGGGTGACGGACCACAAGTCTCGACCCATCTAATGTATGTGCGGTTGCATGAAAAAGAGCAACAGTGACGACCTCGTGGGCTTTCTGAAAAGTTGACATCTTCAACTCGAAGCCCTCAGAGCAGCCGCATGAAAAAAGGCAAAGTGCTCTGAAAAGAGACAGCGTGCTGCAAACGCTCCGTCCTCACTGACAGGAATATAAGAAGTACAAACAACTCAGATGGTGCTAGGAGAAAAAACATTATGTGGACACAAGCCTTTAGTCTGTGCTCAACCTGAGAGCTGCAGAAAAGGTTCTTTTTAAAAGGCTCCTTAAAAAAGTGGGAGCCGTTTTGGACTTTTGAATGCCAGCCGGTAATAGCCCATTATTAACACATTCAATGTCGGACACAGCCACAGATGTGGTCCACAGAGGGGCTCGTTCAAAGATACAATATTCATCATGTTTTCCTGCGCCCAGATTGTGATTGCATTTACTTTGTTTGTCAAACTTTTGACACAAGGTTTTTTTTTATCTGAGGTTGACAATATTTTCCACACTTCTTCGACCATCAAAAAACAGGAGGGCCAGTTTTAGCGAGAAGATCTCCGATGTGATCTACAAATTAGTCATTAATATGAGCCGTGCAACTTCCATATTTGTTAGACAAGGTTCCTGTTTCTAAAAGTAGAACCGGAATTTGATCTGATCTGTCAGCAGAACGACTGCACCCGAGCAACCTTTGTTTTCTTTGTGGCAAAGTCAAACCAGCTCTTGGATGAGCTTTTCGTATATTTTTAACAAGGTCATAGACCCAGAACTAAGTCTGGCAGTTCTTGGTTGTGGCACGTAGTGATTTGAATCTCTGGAGCCCGGGGTCGGGGTTAGCTAACTGCTGTGGCCTCCTTCTCGGCATAGCCAGTGGGTAGGTGAGGCGATGGTTCATCTGAAGAGGGAGCTGCTTTGGTGCACGGCTCAGGGTTCAGATGCACAAAGTACAGCAGCCATTCCTGGACTCAAGAACATTAATATAGAGCTTCTGAGCAATCTCCACTGTCCAGCTGTGTGGTTTATGAACCCATCAGGAATTATTTGAGAGCTAGATGATCATCCTGAAAATGTGTCTCACCATTGGCTCTTAATAGGCTTTCACAGACATATTGGATTTTGGATATATGTGGGAACAAGCCGTCATTCATAGTGTTGTTTGCGTCCAGTGTGAAACCAGAAGTCAGCAGTGAGATACCTACACTAAAGTAGTTTTAGTGCCTAAACTAAACCAAACTGCAGCCGTACAACAAAGGTCCAGCATGCCTGTTGCTGGTACGCTGCAACGGTCGTCTTGCCGCGGGAACGGTGATATATTGTTTTGGGAGTCGCTGACAATTGGTCTTTTCAGTCCTCCGGGGTGTTGGGGGAAGGAGGATACAGGAAATTGTGACATGAAATTACACGCGAACCCAAATGAAAACACGTAATTGTGAATGGAAAGATTATCAGTGTCAGTATCACTGCAATAAACAGGATAATCCGTCTTCGTCACCCCTCCTTGCGCTCAGTCACCACCACCAGCAGACCATTAACGAAGGAGCCCCGGAGAGGAGATATTGTATGAAATAGGTCTGAGGCTCCAGGCCCTATCTGTCTCTTACTTTGCTTTTTCCCTTGAACCCCTTTAGCCCCACTGAGCAAATAAACATTAACAAAAAAAGAGACTCAAACAGCGGGTTGATGTTCCCAAAAAGTGGGAAAATAGATGGCCGGCGGGGCACCACCACCCATCCAACCACCTTAAGTATCATCCGCCGCGGCCCAGACAGACACATCAAACGAGCAGAGCGGATGATTCCTGCCCTCCCTGAAGACTTACTGTACTCTCTCCCCATCTGCCTCGCTGAGCATCTTAAATGGATCTGCCCATTGACCTGAGTGGGCTCATAAATCACAGAGATGGCTTCCAGAGGTGGGTTCTCTGAGAGGTAAAAGGGTCGGCAAATTGACCTTTTTCTCCTCCTTTTTTAGCCCCCCGATCCGAGATTTAAAAAAAAAAACGGGAACACTCCTGCATCAAGATTTTCCGGCCGCATGAGAAATATGTCGGGACAGATCGGGTTACAGTTTGTGTGTGTTTGAGCTCCTGCTGCTGAATCCTCTGAACACAAGAAGAGCTTCAGTAGGACAGAGAAGAGAGCGTTTAATCCTCATTTTTTAATTGAAAACCAAAAATCAAACGAGCCATGAGCACAAACAAATGTCGTGAGAAATGAGAACAACCAATACAAGCAAATAGTAAATGTGTACTCTTCTCTTTTCACACCTTCGTCTACTTCTACTCCACCACATCTCAGAGGGAGATGCTCGACTTCTCTAGCCACTCCATTTATTTGACAGCTTTAGCTACTTTTTACACATAAAACAAAGGAAGAGCTTATAAATTATCATTCTTTCGTGGATTGAATTACCCAACAGTCGTCAAATACAGCAGAAAAAAATAATCAATTATTCGACTGATAGTAAAATGAATTGCCATCTACTTTGATAATCATTTATATCATTTTTTATACAAAACATTTTATGGTTCCAGCTTCACAAAAGTCAAGATTTGCTGCTTTTCCTTTCACTTATTTCAATAATTTATAGTTTTTCTATTCATTGTGATGCATTTCTCACTAGTCTACTCAGAATAAATAATTTTAACAGACGATCAATCAATTCATAGAGAAAATAAGCAGCAGATTGATCCACAATGAGAAAAAATACTAGTTTTTACATGACACAATATGTAATTTCTGGACAAAAACAGGACAAAAGACATTTGTCAAGTGTTGTGTGGTGAGGTCCAGGTGGAGGGGGGAGATGGTGCAGATCCATAACCTTCTGGAGGAATAAACACCTGGAGTCACATCCTTCTCTGCGTTTATGCAAAGCAGTTTACTGACGGGAGGAGAGCTCAGAGATTAGTTTAAAAAGTGGATTTATGAACCTGCTCGCAGCAGTGATGGTGGGTGGAGCTGACCTCCACTGTCGGGTGTTTATGTTCTGTAATGTTGACTGTCAACTGGAGACGGAGGCGAAATGTGACTTCACTTCATGTACGTAATGTTACAGGGAGGAGAGGAGTTAAAGAGGAGAGAGGACCGGTGTGTCTGGTGACAACAACCACCATCGCTGATAGAAATCTATCCGACGTGACTCAGGCACCAACGTGCACAGAACTAACTCTCCTGGAAGTGGCAACAGGTGACCAAATGAAACGCACCATTACTCTGAGCGCACTTGCGGATTTCTCTGGAGTTCGATCATTATTGGAAATTTGGGATAACGTAAGTACAGAACTCAACAAATTGTAGAACAAAAGTCTTTAATGCACGAGTAATACGCTAACAATATAATATGGAACAGGGTAAAAGTCACAGGGGACTTATTTCTGCATTTAGTACTTCTAATCCTTTAATACTTTAATGCTATTTCTTGATGAAACGTTTTTTTTTTTTT